>VWYO01009090.1:0-16046 GCA_013400275.1 Rhadina sibilatrix
TGCCTGCAGCTGCCTCCAAAAAGTTGAGGAGCAAACCACAGGACGAGTAAAGTGCTCATGGTCATTGAAACATTCAGACTGGCAAATAACAGCAAAGATTTGGGGCTCTGGCTCCCCCCTGGACATTTTTCCTGCTTTGCCTGATGCCAAAGGCTGGGAAAGGGTGCTCTGCACCTTCAGTTCGGGTGGTGTTTAAGTAAATCTGCCCCCACCAGGGTGAGTTTTAAGCAAAACTGGGTTCTAAGCCTACCTGGAATCTGCCTGGAAAGTGCAGAGCAGCTCTGGGCTCATTCTGCTGCCCTGCAGCCCAAATCAGTGTCCAGAAGGAGATTTTAGGGTTTCTTGGATGGACAAGGAGAGGATGGATGCCCTTCCTACCCCCATCCAGGATGCCAGCAGGAGACAGGGAGCACCACCAGCCCAAAGCAGTGAAAGCAGCGGGCGTGGGCCGGTCAGTGCTGTCCTTAACCCCTCCATCCCACCCAAAAACACGGATGCACCTGGCTTGTAGGAGGTCAGCTCAACTCCTAAGCTCCTCCAGGCTGCTTTTCCCCTCCTCTCCCCTTTTCCCAGCATGTCTCTCCAGGGATTAGAGCCCTTTAATAATGTCCTTCCCTGTCGGCTGCTGCAGGAGCCGGGTGAGCCTCGCCCTCCCTTCTCCCCTTTCAATGCCATTAAGAACATCCCTGGGCAGCTTTTCTCCCACAAAAGGGGCTTTGGGAAAAGCATCTCATGGCTTATTTCTCTTAAGTTGTTTTTGCTTCCCCTCCGTCCGTGAGGGCGGCTGGGGAAGGAAATCCTGCTCTGCTTCCAGCGAGGAAAATCTGGGGGGTTTGGGTGCTTGGAGTCAGGAGTTGGTGTCTCTGAGGTCAGGAGGATTTGGGGGTGGAGCAGGAAGGGGCTCTGGGCTCTCAGTTTGGATAAGCAGCTTTGGGGAGTCTTAGAGGAGGGAAAATGAAACAAGCCCAAGCTCCTGGGCTTGGAATTAGAGAGGGGATAGCAAGGGATGGAGGCAAGGGGGGAATGATGCTCCTAATTCTGTCTGGGTGGGGATAAGTGCATTAATAATGCTCCTTTTGGTCAAAACATGCAGTGAAATTATGGATAATCCATAAAGAAGGAGCTGGGCAGGACAAGCATCCCCCTCTTGTCCTTACAGCTCTTCAACCCTCCCTAGAAGCAGGCAGCCTTGAAAGGGTTAAAGAGCACCCCTGCCAAATTGGCATTAAACTGTGCTAATGTGGGCTAAGTGACGGTTCAGGGGAACAGAGAGGAGAAAAATGATGTGCCATGTATTTATAAATAATAAAGGGTAATTTATTAATAATCTGGAATTGAACAAAGAGTCTATGAAGCTCAATTAATTATTACTTGTGAAGTGCTTCAGAGATTGCTGGATAAAAGCTGCTACAGAAGTGAAAGGTGTTGCAAGGGAAATGGATCAACATCCAGCAGGGAAAACCCCTGGCACGGCAGCCCAGGGCCCTGGCAGGATGTTTAAATCCCCAGGGAAGGAGGGTTTGGGTGCAAGACTGGAAATGTTTCTTCCCAGCATCACCTGCATGGGGACAGGGAATGTGTCACCCTGATGGCCTTGGGAGGGCTGACCTGGAACAGAGACTGGGCAGAGATAGAGAGTAAAGCGGGGATTTATTGAAAAGTCCTTTAGGATCCACCTTGGGCAGGACAAGAGCCTGGCCAGGGCTACACCCAGAGTGGACTCAGAATGGACACAGAAATGGCTGTGTGGTCATGAGGTCTCACACTTTGATCAATTTTGGTTCATTTGCATTATTGGGGTTGAATTGTCCAATTCCAGCTCCAGGCTGTGAGGTCCCATCCTGCTTGTTCCTCCCTCCAGCCACCCTTGTTTGTGCTGTTGGGCTGAAAGTTGTCCTTGGTGTGCAGCAGGAACAGGATTTGTTTTGTGTCCCTGCTCTGTGCAGAGCTGAGTGATCCTGAGTGTGAGCTCAGAGCTGCACCCCTGGGCAGCACAGAGCCTGAAATACATGAAAGCTCAAACCTGAGGCATCAACCCCATCCCTCAGGAACAGCAGCTGGTGGGGAGGGACGAGCCCTGTGGCATGGGAATGTGGGATCCAGCTCCTGATCCTGCTGGGAGCAGGCAGAAGGATGAGGGCTGGGTTCATGCTTCAGCACGGGAGCTCGGATGAAATTGAAACCATCACTAAAATTAATCATGTTTTTAGTGAAATGAGGCAGAATTGGAAAATGAGCAGTTCCCAGCCTCCTGCTCCCACTTCTCTGCTCCTAAAAAGAAGAAGAAGAAGAGAAAACCTTCTTGAATGTTCAAAGCCTGCAAGGGAAGAGCACAAATAATTCCCACCTTTTTCTCCCAACAGCGCACTCAGCACTGGTCTCTGTCTGGAGATGATTTCTGGGCAAAATCACCTCTGACAGCCCAAAAATTCTTCCCTGCTCCAATTAGTTCCCTCTTAAGGCTCTAATTTCATTTCTACCCAGAAGAAAACACAACGCCAGACAATTAGCAAGACATTAAATCCATTTCATCCAGCCTTGAGTCAGCTCACCTCATGAAACGCCCCGTCGCGATACGACACGAAAGAAACACTCACACACTGAGATGTCCAAGGCAATAAAAAGGGGCAGGTTATTCACAGACCTGGACATTTATAGAATTCCAACAGTGACCATGGATGGAGGAAGAAAATTGTCCTCTCCAACCACACTGGTCCACCCAGCAGCCCATCAATTCTCTCCTCCTCCAGAAAGGAATGCAAAACAATCATTGTTTGCATGGAAAGTGCACGAGGAACTCCACCACAAAAACTAAACATCAGAAGGCTTTAGAAGGACTTCAGGAAAACTTTAGAAGAACAGGGTGACATCACCCCTCAGAAAGAACCTCGTGGATGAGACTGAGCTGACCTTCTCCTCCCATGGGAGCTTGTGGGGTCCTTCAGCAGCCACCAACAGCTTCAGGATGTGCCACCCTGGGATGGAGAGGGGCTCTTCCAGGGACACCTCATCCCCCTGTGCCTCTAACCCCGGTAACTGCAGCTTGCAGTCAGGTTTGAAAATGTGCCTGGAGTTTTATTTAAGCCTGTGCACTTTAAGCCTGGCCTAGCTTTTGGCTGGGGCACAGTTCATTAACCCCTGCTTGAAAATTTGTGGGAAAACTGAGTGAGTGAGTTAAAAACTCCAGAATTATCCCAAAGTGATCCTGTAGATCATCCCCAGAGGGGGTGGAGGCAGAAATGTGGTGACCCAGCAGTTTAGGGGCTGACTGTGGTTTCTGTTCCAAACATGAGCAGCCCTGAGCTGTCCATTCCTTCCCAAAAAAATCCCAAAGATTCCACCCTCTGGCTCTGCGCTGATTCTCCATCTTCCCTGTGCTCTACAGGACTTTTTTTTTTTTTTTTTTTTTTTTTTTTTTTTTTTTTTTTTTTTTTTAAAAACTANCCTTAAAGCATTGCCCCTTTCCCTCTCTCCAGCAGCCTCCTCTGGGAATATCCTCTGGAGAAATGCACAGAGCCACTGTTGGATGGAGCACAAAGAACAACTGGTATCTGTGTTATGGCTTTGGAATTATCCAGAGCTGAACAGGGAAGGCTTGGTAGGGCTGGGAGGAGCAGAAAGATCTCTGTTCCCTGGGAGATTTTCCCCTTTATGCCAGGGAAGGTTTCCCCGGGCTCTGAGCAGCAGGAGAGAGGTGATGCTCTGAAACCTCTGAGACCTCCAGATCCTTTGCCTACAGCAGCCCCCAGTTCACAATCATTGACCAAAACCTTGGGGTTTTACACCCAAAGCCCCCACTGGAAGCTGCAGCAGGCAATGAAGGGTTGGTTGGCCATCACATCTCTGATTTCTGCTGCTTTTGTGCTTTTGCTGTTTGCTGGAGAAGAAGCTGTGGGTGGGATCTGTCTTCTCCCTAACCTTGATTTCTGGAGTAGAATAAGTCTGGGCTTTACAATAATCAGAGCTTGAAATGCAGGAAAATCCGTGGAAGTTAATGAAGGCCTCACAATCAGCTGCTGGCAGAAATCCCATTATTGCATGGGGATGGTGACAAATGATACCAAGAAGTGTTGAAGGGAGGAAAATAAACATGGTGAGCCCCCCTCCCCACATCCCTGGGAGAAAATCCCAATTTGGCAAAGGCATCACGTTTCTATCTCCGACCATTCTGTTATCCCAGGTTCAAACAAAAAAAGCAACTGTTGGAAATGAGAGGTTTGCAAGTGATTTAACGCCAGCATCCACTTGAATGTGAAATATCCAGGTTGGAATTTGTCTGTTGTTTAAACTCCTGGATTTTCTCCATGTTCCCCAATTTCCCCCATGCTCATCAATGGCTCCGTGACTTCTCCTTCAAGCCTGAACTATCCTGGACTGCTGAGAAACACCCTGGTCTTTGGCTCCTTTGATTTTTTTTTTTTTTTTTTCCCCTTTTAAATGCTTTTTTAAGTGCCACTGTGTTCTTTTGGAGTCAGATTAACCACGCAATAAATTTGCATAATGTGGATCCATAATGTTTAATCAAAGCCTCTCTGGAAAGCTGTTATTGTCCAGGAGCTCCCATAAATCCTCACGATCACCTCCATGCTAAAGACTAAAGCTGCCCGGGGTATATTGGGCACTAATCACTTGCAACATTGAGTTGAAAGGAAATTATCCTTTTCCTTTCCCTTCCCATTCCGTGTGGAAACCAAAACATCCTCAAGCCCCACGTGCAGGCATTTTTGGCACTGGATGGGAACAGGTCACCCCCAGCTTTCTAAACCTTTCTGGAGGTGTCAGGATTAAGTTTGGACTGCCCCAGATTTCTTCTCCAGCATCCCAAGGTTGGGTTATTCATCCCTATCTGGATGAGCAAGCAGAGGAGGAGCATTTCAGCATGCCAGGAAGAGATGGAGAGCCATGTGTCAAAATCGTTTGCACTTGGAAAATTACAAGACTCAATTAAGTCCCGAGTTTCTCTTTTTTTCGAGCTTTTAATTTCCTTTAGATGAGTCAGGCAATAAGGCATGACAGGGAGGCTGGAGAGTCAGGGTGAGCCTGGAGAGCTGACCCAAATCCTTCCCAAAGGGATGTGGCCGGGAAAATCCCTCCCTGGGGCTGCAGGGATTCCCTTTTAGGGAAATACCGGGATGAGCAGAGGGGGGAACTGCCCCGCTGATTCCATCTGGGTGATGTCCTTGTCCTGACAGCCTTGCTGGCCATGGAAAGCCTTTCCCAGCTGGAATACTCATCCATTGTCACCACTGTTTGTCTGCCAGTGCTGTTATCAGCCACTGAGGTTGTCCACCAACTCCACACCGGGGTCTCCCTGGAAATCTGTCTTGGTTTGGAAAGACAGGTATCAGCCAGGGAAAGCTGGAGTTTCCCTTGGAATGGAGAATGGAAACCCCTCACCCCCTCCAAATTATAATTTTGCAATCAAGGGCTTTCAGGCAAAGATTTGGGAATANTCCTCCCACTGGGTGGAGCCTCTCACAGTGGGATGATGGAATGTGGATGATGGAATGGGGATGATGGCTTGGGGAGCCTTCATGGCCCATCAGCAGAAAATGTCCCCCTGGAGGGAGGAGGGGTGGTGACAGAGATAACAAACCCTGCCCCACCTGGTTTATCAGCTGGCCCCTTATCAGAAGGCACCCACCCCACTCCCCTTAGAGTTATAAGAGATAAAGAAGAACATCTCCCAGCTGCTTTCAGCAGAGGACATAGAATACAGAGTTTTGGTTCCATAACCCAGGACAAGACCCCAAGGGGAACACTCTCAAGCTGCAATAAAATCCACAGCATCCCCTGTCTGTGCATGGCAGGGAAGGGGCTGCAAGTGACAGAGAGGGAAGCAGATTAAACTGGGAAGCTGCCTTTGGATGCCTCCAAGAGTGGAATGGGAGTAAAATGGAGATGAAGGGCACAGATTGTTCTGGAGCAGAAGAGTTTTCCTGCCTTTCAAAGATTTTGAATAAAAAGGGTTCAAGAACACCCAACCCATGGGGTTTCCTAATTTCTGTAGGACACCCAGTGATGGGATGAGCTGAGCTGGTCCTTGTGAGCACATTCACCATTCCAGGAGGGCTACAAATAATGGCAACTTGCAGGAGGTGACATCCCCAAGCCTCTTAGGAGCCTAATTCTATAACAACATTAATTCAACATAAAGCCTTCATGAATAGGGATCGGGCTAATGCCGGGTTTGGATGTTAGGCAGCTTAGTCTTGCCCATCTTCATTTAACTGAGTGCCTGGTTCTGAAAGGCAGCACAGTTCCAGCTTATTTCAGGAATTTCCGTGGAAAAAAACTCCACCTTTTTTAGGGATTTCTCCCCTCTTGCTGCTGGGGTTAATTGTCCATCCTAAACCAGCCTAAGTTTTTATTTTATTTGGCTTTAGGCTCAAGCCCAGATTGATTACTCAATAAAATGTGGAGAAGAAAATATTCCTTGTTGCTCCCAGCTGCAATCCAGGACAGATTTGAGCTGGAAGAGCAGTAGATCAACAGCAGATTCAGGGGTTTGGGGGTTGCTGCTGCTCCACAAATCAAACACAGCTCATTTAGGATCATGACTTGGCAAAACCAGCTCTCTGCCCTTTTACTGGAGGGGATGGGTGTTCTCCCATCCTTCTCCTCTGGTGCCAACAAGGCTTGGAAGAAACCCTGGAGCACATGAACATCTTCCTGTGTCAGGAGTTCATCAGACATCAGGATCCCTTTGAGACAGTCCCAGACCTGACAGAGCAATCCCTGCTCTCCACAGGAACTCATTTCCATTCCCCATTCCCAGCAAGCAGCCACATGGATCCCTCTGTTGAGAACCCTCTCAGGAAACCATCTCAGCTGAAGAGTCACCACCAGGCACAGAAGAGTCAAAAGACCTCAAAAATGGAACTAAATAAATCTAATCCAAGAGTATTGTCTCACATTATTCCCTTCAGTATTTAGGTTCATTCTGAAAACAAAATCCAGATCAATTCTCTAGGCTGAGGATGACAATCCTCAAAATATTCCTGTGCCTGTTCTGCTTTCAGTTTTTAGAGGTTGGCAGCATTTCCTTTCACTGCCCTCCCATCAGAGGCACACCTGGACTGGGCATTCCTCAGGCTGCTGCTGCAGCACAAACCTGGGAGAGTAAAGAAAGGAATGAAAAGCACCTGCCCCACACTGGAGCCACCTTTCCTGCCTCACCCCAGTCCAGAGGGTTTGTTTTGTTTGGCCCCTTCCCTTTATTTCGCTTTTCAATTATTTGGCCTTGAATTCCCTTTGGATTTGTGGGTCTCAATCCCTGCCTTTGGAAACCACAAGTGCAATGCTCAGAGATGTTCACACTTTTTTCTCTTCCTTTTCAAGTGTTTGTCACCTCCCAGCCCAGGTGGGGAGTAATTCCAGCCAACCTGGGGTCTGGATGAGCATCCATCGACTGCAAGCTGCTGCTCACACCACCTGGGGAACCTTTAAAGGTGCTTTCCCCCACCAAAGGAAGGAGCTGCCACTTCTCATCTTTTAGTTCTCTCCCTTTTTCTTCAAAATTGGGGTAATACTGAAAATTGGTGGTTTTCTCCTGAAATAAACTTCAAGAAGTTCTCCTTCAGCATGGAATTCCAGAAGGATATGGAATCCCAGAATGGGTTGGAAGGGACCTTAAAGCCCATTCAGTCCCACCCCTGCCATGGGCAGGGACACCTTCAACCATCCCAGGCTGCTCCAAGCCCCGTCCAGCCTGACCATGGACATTCCCAGGGATCCAGGGGCAGCCACAGCTGCTCTGGGCACCCTGTGCCAGGGCCTGCCCACCCTCCCAGGGAACAATTCCTGCCCAATCTCCCATCCAGCCCTGCCCTCTGGCACTGGGAGCCATTCCCTGTGTCCTGTCCCTCCAGCCCTTGTCCCCAGTCTCTCTCCAGCTCTCCTGGAGCCCCTTCAGGCCCTGGCAGGGGCTCTGAGCTCTCCCTGGAGCCTTCTCCTCTGCAGGTGAGCACCCCCAGCTCTCCCAGCCTGGCCCCACAGGACAATTTCTACCCCAAAGTCAGTCCAACCTCCCAGTCCCTGCATGAAGAGCAGGATGGACCAGCCCCTTGGATCAGATTCCGGTGCCACTGGTGCCACGGGCAGTAGCTGAAGGCATTTCAAGGTTGCCTCAATGTAAGCAGGAGCATGTTTTAGCAGTTTCCAAGTGACCTCAGATGCTGCCTTAATTACAGAAGCAGGGAAATAATTCCGAGTCGGGAGGCAGGAGCAGGAGAAGATGAGCAAGCAGTGATAAGGCTCTACCTCAAACACAGATAACTGCAAAGATTATCCTGGCAGCCCGGCTGGGTCTCAGCGCTGAAGTCAAATAGATGGCTTAATGCTGGCCCCCGACTTAAAAAAAAATGGTATTTAAGGATTTAAATCTTGAAAGGCCTCATTTCCCAGCCAGCCTCCTGATGGAGTTGCTGTTGGTTTGGGGAGTGGGTCCTGCACACAGCACAGGGGATGTAAAGCTCTGAAACGCATCCAGAGCCTTTGGCTAATGGGGCTGCCATGGAATGATCAGGAGTGGGGCCAATTTCCCTCTATAAACAGAAGCTTTTGAAAAGGTGGAAAGCAAAGGTCTTCCCTGCCACCCTCTGGACCTTCAGGGCTTTTCCCCTTGTCCCTCTCACAGAATCACAGAATTTCACAGAATCACAGAATTTCTAGGTTGGAAGAGACCTTCAAGATCATCAAGTCCAACCCGTGCTCTAAGATCTCAACTAGACCATGGCACCCAGTGCCACATCCAGTCTTTTTTCAAACACATCCAGGGATGGTGACTCCACCACCTCCCCGGGCAGGCCATTCCAGAACTTTACTCTCCTGCCAGAGTTGCTGCTCCTGATCCCGTGTCCGTCTCTCTGGAAGGCACTGTGTTCCCTTTTCTCTGAAACACCATTTTTGGGTGGTTTTTGGTGACTCCTTTCCTTAAGGCTTGGGATGTGTCTTCTCTCCTCCCACATGGCCATTCCAGGTGAGAGTCAGGAGGGTTTGGGGCACCAGGGAACCCCTGGAAATCTTAATCTTGTGAAAGAAAAACGCCTTTATTTTCTGGGCTGGCTTTAAAAACGAAGCGTTCCTGGAAGCCCGATTTGCAAACCCATCCAAAATTCACTATCTGACCATCCACGGCGCCTCTGGCCTCCGTCTGATTAGGAGGCAATGATTCAATTCAGTAATATCTAATTCCTAGTGCAATATCCATCAGGGAATCTGCCAGTCAGCAGAGCCGTTCCGAGCGCTGGGAGCGGGAGCAGCGCGATGCCCGGCGATGGGAGCTGACGGCATCGGCTCTGACACCCTGGGAGAGCACAGCCCTCAGCCAGGCCTGGGGGGCTCAGCTGGCAACATCCAGAAGGGTTCTGGGGTGAAATTTAGGGATATTTAAGCAAATCAGCTCCAAAAAAGCCTGAGGGTGAATCTCAACCTGTGCTCCTCAGCTGCCGCCAGAAATGGGCAGATTTACTAAATCTATCCCTCTTCCAGCAAAGATCTGAGTTCCTGTCCTGCTTTTTCCTTGATCCTCCTCAGCATCTCCCTCTAAACCCGAGCCAAGGAGCTTGGCCAAAGTCAAGGAAGAGGATTTGGGGCACATTTTTGGGAGGCAGCACTTTTCTCTTATTGACATTTCTCTTACTCCTCTTGACTTGTGACGAGAGAGGAATGGAGCTCCATGAGCTTGAGCTAAGCAAGGTTTCCTCCACACCTTACCCAGCATCCCGAGAGATTTAAAGTATTTAAAGGCACCTGAGTTATGACAGATGAATGGACTTGGATAAAGAGACCCTCTTCATCTCAAGCAGAAGAAATCCAATATTCCCAGCGGCAAAAGGCTTGCTGAGTTTGATGGATCTAGTTGGATCTGGTGGAGCAAATCCCAGGAGCCTAAAGGTTTAAATGCCTTACAAGTTTAAATATTAAAAAGCACAGATTTATTACACAGAGTGACCTTTAAAACTTGTCTCATTAAACTACATCTCCTGGCCCTTCTGGGCCTTGGTGCCTGTGAAGACAAGGCTGGGAAGTTCAAAGCAATGAGCAAAAATGGTTAAAAATGTCACCATTTTATGGACTATTCTGTAAAGCTTAACTTGAAAAGAGGAAAAAAAAAATCCCCAGAGTGTCTTAATGTCCCCATGGGCTTCTCCACTGCCTGGAACATTTTCTGTCTCTGTTCTTGGTTTTTTTCTTCATGGAACACCCACAATAAAACCATGCAAAAAAAAAACCTGGACAATTTTATAGTGCCCCCCTTCCTGGAGAATCCCACCCTGGGGATGTTTTGGGGTGTGGAACATCCCTCCAAAGCCAGTCTAAATCCCAGGTTGCCATTGTGTCCATCAGAAGAAAAAACAACAAAAACCAAAACAAAACCACCCAAACACATTAAAATGCTTAAATTGCTTCTCCCTGGCCGTGGAGAGGAGCACGGACACGACGGAGGCCGGATCCCTCTCCGGGCGCTGCGTGTGCATCCCTAACGCGAAGCGAAGGGCGCCATCCAATTAGGGACACGCCGGGAGATGGGCTGGAATCAGCCACGTGGAGGGACGGGATGATGGCTCCTGCCCCTTCCCATCCTTCCCTCCCCAAATCCCGCTGAATTATGCATGCTGTCTGCTCGGATTAGCCCGACAGCCCAGAGCCTCCGCCAGGAGAGGCGCGGGAGGAGAGGCCCGAGTGATGCGGGGTGGCAGGAGCGAGCTGCGGGAGAACCCCCGGGACGCCAAAACCTCCCCAAGAGTTGCTTTTTTTTTTTTTTTTAGGAGGAGTTTCGCAGCACGTTTCGCTCCCCCTGCTGACCTCCCAAACTTCTCAGCTGCTCAAAAGGCCCTCAGAATGCAGAGGGTTCCTGCAAGATCCCAGCCGGGAGGGTGTTCCGAGCACAGCACGGAGGCTCAGACAACCCAGAGGCCAGAATGGGCTGGTCCGACTTATTTCAAGTTCTTTTCCCACCTTTTTACGGGATATTTGCTCTGACACAGACTCCATTGTCAGCAGGCTGACAATGACTCCGTTTATTACCTGGGAATTTCTTCCCTTTTATGCTGTTCTACAGAGAACCACCCAAGGGGTGAAACAGAGACAAACTTCTTCAATCACATTGGTCAAGTCAGAGGGACAGCAAGAAGTCCCTCCCAGGGAAAGGAATGTAAACAAAGGTTACAGTCAGGAAAACGTGTCTCTTGTTGACAGAAAACTCTCTGGGAAAAGAGTTTCAGAGAAACAAAACATCTCAGGCACCAACCAGGGCTACAGGACCAAGGTCTCTGTCCTGACCACAGGGCAGGAGCCCACACTTGCACTGGGGTTTGTGCCAAGCAGACTCGAGCCCTCAAAAGGGAGAAATTTCCTTCTTTAAGACGAGTTTGACACAAATTTGCAGTGATGGGGCCATTTGGGCACTTAACGAGTGAAAAATCTCTTCCAATGTCTTCTTCTGCTCTGATAACATCAAAAAAAAAGAGGGAATTTTATCACCCTCCAGATATTCCATTAAGTGTGGGATTGAGTTATGCCGTTTGATATTAACACACATTTTTAACACCCGGTGTCATGTAAGTGCCTGTTTCTAAATTGGAGCTTTTTGGAGCTTCACAAATCTCCGATTTCTTTGTTTCTCACCCTGATTTGGAGCAAAAGCACAGATTTGAGAGGTTGGAATTTCAGGCACTCTTGTTTACGGCTGATTTTAAGGAATAGTTTGCAATGCAGATGGAGCAGGGGTTGGGAGGGGGAGGATGTTTACTTGCTCTTCTCCTCAGGCCCAGGTAAGTCTGTCACTCTCACTAATTAATCTACAATTAAAAAAAGAGTTTGCACCAAATTTGCCAAGTGCATCTTCATTTTTATTTCCTCACCTGCACCCCAAAAAAAAAATAATAATAATAATCAGGAGCGTAATAAAATAATGTGATAACTTCCTCCAATGCAATTTGCTGCTCTTCCCTGGAAAATCAATCTAATTATAGAGCCAGGATTAAATGAATGTCACAATCACTGCCGAGGCACCTGAGACTCGATGATTTTGAGCAGGGGGGGATCATTTTTGCAGCAGGAAAGGGACCAGTCCCAGGCTGCTTTTGTGACTTGTAATTTGTGCTCCTGAAGTCCTGGAAAAATGGGATTTAAGCCCCAAGTGAAGGGGCTGTGTCCAGAGCACACCAAGAGGGATTTGCATTGGGAATTTTGAGCAAAAGCTTGGTGGTTTGGAAGTTTCGATCCTTTCCATGGCTGAGCTTGCAATTGAAAAGCAGAACTTGAGGAGTCCATAAAATCATGGGATGTCCTGAGTGGGAAAGGACCCAGCAGGATCATCCAGTCCAACTCCTGGACACCCCAACAACCCCACCCTGGGCATCCCTGGAGCTCTGTCCAAGCTCTCCTGGAGCTCTGGCAGCCTCGGGGCCGTGCCCATTTCCTGGGGAGCCTGGGCAGTGCCCAGCACCCTCTGGGGGAAGAACCTTTCCCTGATCTCCACCTAAACCTCTCCTGGCACAGCTCCAGCCATTCCCTCCGGTCAAAATCCCTCAAGTTTGGAAGAAAAGATGGAGAAGGGGAATAAAACCCAAGCCCAAACCCCCAGCCAAGGAGGCTGAAGTTGTCAAATTATTAATGAAAGGAAATCCTCTTCCCCAAACCCTGTTCACCCAGAGAGCCACAGAATTCCTTTTGGCATTGCTGCAGGTGGCTCCATGGGTGATTAGGTACTGGAAAACCCTGGTGAGGGATCACACCACTCAAATGATTTCCATTAACACCACGGATCACATGGACAGTGACATTCCATTTCCCCAGGGCCCATGGCATCCCTGTTAACCAGAGCTGAGCATCAGCCCGGGGATGTCCCCGGAACAGTGGCAGCCACAGGGATGCTTGGCAGGTGCCAATGACAAATTCCAGGTGATTCCCACCCCTGGAGACAAGGCACGGCACAAACAGCTCCGTGCCCACCTTTCCCTGCCCCTAGGTCTTCCTGAGGACATGGGAGGGAAAGTGATGAGAGTTTTCTCTCCTGGCCCTTGTCTGTGGGGGTTTTGGGGGTGTTATTCCTGCAAAGGGAGGTTTGCAGGGCAGGGGAGGGGACAGAGTGCAGGGGAAGGTGGGGGGGAATGTAACCAGGTATGGGGGAAAAAAAAGCCATAAATCCCTTTCCAGCCCAACACTGACATTTTTAGACACATAGAGAATTTCAACTCCAGGATATTGCTGGAGAGTGGAGGGGGGAGTTGGGATTGGTGCAGCTGTCCCCAACATCTTCACCAGCCCCCAAAATCTGAATTATCCTCAAGGTGTCCCTTTTGTTGGGCTCTTGTGGTGTCACATTACAGGTGGGTGTGGATTCTCCAGTGTCTGATAAGGGCTGAGCTGATTAAAGACAGATTACAGGGTGTTATTCCCTGAAATCAGTAGGACCTTTTGGCCAAACCTGGAGAAAAGTGTGTTCAGCAGTGAGGCTGCACAGAAAAACCTCTGGAAATGTGGTTTTTTTCCAGGAAACACCCACTCTCCACACATCAGCAGTTGCTGAAAACCTCTGGCTTTCCCTGTAGCTGAAGCAGGTGTTTTGCTCAATCTGGAATTCTTTCATATTTCCTTGAGGTCAGGGGCCTGGATTCAGGGGGGCCTGAAGGGAACATGTGCAATCTGGTGCTGATTTTTGGGAGAGATTCATTCCACCACCTACACTGAATATTTCACCAGGTTTCTCCGGAGGGAGCAGCAAGAGCCTCCAGACACCTGTAGGAATTATTTGAGGTCTCAGCCAGCTCTCTGCTGAGGCAGGAAGGCAAGAGCAGCCTGGCTGAATGCCACACCAACATTCTGGGATGGAGCTTTTGAGTTTTTCTCACTCCACACTGTTTTGTCAAATCCTTTTTAAAGCCATTTAACCTTTGTGGGAACATTTCCTGCAGAACATCTCACTCTGCTGCAGGCACAGCCTGTGGGGTTTAAGCTCTTAAATGAATTCAGCTCCTTTTTGTGGCCCTGTTTGTGGGAAGGGCTGCCCAGCCTGATTTTTATCTGAGCTCCCTCCCAGACTTTACCAAGTAATGAATTGCAGCCACACGAAGAGTGGAGAGGGAAGTTAATTGGGCAGCAAGGACACAAGGGCCTGCTCTGAGGAAGACCTTGACACCTGAAGCAGGTGATTTATGACCCCTCCAAAACTCTCCCTGCATGGAATAAACCCCACACAGCCCCAGCTTGGACTCATTTGTATTTCAGCCACTTGAGCATCCCTGGGTAGGAATTGCAGGAGCTGGTCCTTCAAGTTTCCCCTTTCTCTAGCTAAAGGCAGCTCAATCAGGACTTACTTTCCCAGGTTGCTCCTAAAAAGTTGGTTTGTGGAGGTTGTGTACCAAGAGCTGCGGCCTCAATTTTATCCATTCCCCTTAGAGCACCTCACACCCAAGTGCTGGGGGATTCCTGGGGGCTGACAGAATGTCCCAGTCCTGCTGGAGACATCCCACAGGTTCAAAAGGTCAGGAAGAAGGCAAAATAAACCCAGCCTGGACGTTCTGAATCCATCCCTCTTCCCTTCTGTACCCATCTCCTCTCCCACCTCCGTGTCCCCTCGGCCATGTCTGGACAGGGGTGATGATTTTCCCCCTTTTTCCCCCCTTTTTGTCCCTCTACCAGCATGGGATGGATTCCCTGCTTTCCATTTGTAGCTATGGAAACCACTGATTGCTGCTAATGAAGCCTCCCCACCCTCCCAGACTGGTTTGCAATGCACTGGGACATTTTCCAGCAGGATCTGCCCCGGGTTTGCAGTGAGGGCTCTCGTGCACACTCAGTCCCCTTGGTCCATGCACATCCCCCAGTTCTGGATGCCCAGGGCTCTCCAGCACCTTTCCAGGTCCCAAGGTATTTGCTGAGATGACGGAAATTGGGATGATTTCCACCAAACTCTCCCAGCTTTTGGCAGCAGGTTGCTTCCTGCAAGGATTGGGGCAAATCCTGCCTGGTTTGGGGACTCTCCCAGCCTGAAAAATTGATGCACCTCAACAAATACCCACTTAGGGACCAATTAGTCCCCAGGAAAAGCCCACTCTGCTTGAATGGGAACTCTGGGCACCTCCATCTCAGCTCCTGCAGGATATTTCCACCTCTGTGGTTTTCCACAAAAGCTCCTTCCAAGCCTCAGCTCCCACCTCCCTCCTCTCCCCAGCCTTGCCTCCACCAGCCACTCCAATCTGCAGCTGCTCGCTGGATTTTTAGTGATTCTTCTTTATATTTAAAGCAATTTTGAAAAAAAAAATTAAAAATAAAAAAAAGAAAAAGAAGAAGCAAAAAGTTTATGGCAAATTACACTGCTTTGTAATTAGAGCCAGTGATTAGAAAATCTTTCGCTTCGTGATGGAGTTTTCCTTTAAAGAGAAAAAAAAAAGGAAAAAAAAAACCCAAAAAGGGAATAGAAAAAGGCCGCCAAAAGAGCTCAAAGACTGGAATTAACCAGATTATATCTCATTACTTCCAAATGGAAAGGAAAGTTACAGCCTATTAGAGCAGTTGCATCTGCAGCTGGGCAGGAAGGGAAGCAAATTCCCTCCATGGAACCAGGCTCGGGCACAGCAATTGGCTTTGGGGGCTGATATTTTTCCAGCTTTTCCACTATTGGAAGGGAATCAACGACTTTTTACTCATTTATCTCTCTTTTATTCTCCTGGGGAAAGGCCACCCTGGTGCCAGCCCCTTTAAAGGCCGCAGCTAATTAAGCAGCACATCCTCATCTCCCCTCCACAGCATCATTCCTGGGTGCTATTCCTGCATCCTGAGGAGGAAAGAAAAGAACTTGGGCATGAAAAAACGGGGGTTCAACTGCCCTGAGGTGTGTTTTGGTGCCAGCTGAATTCCAGAGGAATTCAGGGAAGGGGGCTCCTGTGCACCAGTGTGGATCTGGGGCTGGTTGGATGCTGCCCTTGCTGCCAACCCTCCCCTGCCACCAGGAGCCCATCCCGACCTTTTCAGCAGCTCATCCCCATGCCAGGGAGGGCTCCAGTGTTTATTTTTTGCCTCGGTCCCTGCACCCCTGA
>VWYO01009092.1:0-10059 GCA_013400275.1 Rhadina sibilatrix
TCCAAAGATTCTGTCTGACTTTTTGTGCTTGCACAAAAATATCTTCCACAGTGTGAGCTCAGCTACGCCTCACGTCAGTGTCTGGTTGTGGGACAGTGGCTGTGCTCATTTATGACATTAATCTTTAAGAAAAAAGATTAAATTCTTGTTTTGCATCCTTGGTGGTTGTTTTTTGGTTTTTTTTGCGGGTTGGTTGGTTTGTTTGTTTGGGGTTTTTCTGGTTTTTTTTTTGTTTGGTTGGGGGTTTTTTGTTTGTTGGTTTGGTTTGGTTTTGGTTTTTTGGGTTATTTGTTTGTTTGTTTTTATTTTTTGTTTTGTTTTTTATTTAACTCTGTCCCTTCTTGGTGGAAAGTGTCCGTGCAGTTTATTGAAGAGAATGTGGAGCTCCCTCCTTTAGATAAACACACAGAGGGAAAGCAGTTCCATTTCTGCCTTGATACCATAATAATGGCCATAATAATTATTTAAAAAAAACCCAAAAAATTTAAATTTTTTTTTTTTTTTTTTTTTTTTTTTTTTAATGTAACTTTAGAAAGCAGAAACTGTGTTTATTTCATGGCTGGGTTAGCCCCAGCAATGGGTGTAAAAACAACACTACATTTAGATTTTTATGTTGATAAATATAGAGCACCAGCCATGCATATAAATATTTTACTTTTCCCTTGGGAATGGGGGAAAAGGGAGGGGGGGGGAAAACCCTACCAGCTTCTCTGGCCCCAAAAAATCAAGAAAAAAATTCCACTTCAAAGTGCCTGAGTGGCTTGAGAGGGGACTCACAGCACAGTGGCTCCTCTTGCACTGGCTCAGAAGGAAAACTTTGCAGGAGCAAAGTCTTGCCTGGCCAACGGAGCTGGCTGAGTGCAGCAGCGCTCAGGGAGCAGCTTTGAAGGGACCACCTACCACAAACATTATTCCAAAAGCCGGAATTCTTGCCACCAAGCATCCAGGGAGTCGATGATAAACAGATGAGGCAGCCAGCAGAAATTTCACAGAGTTGTAACTTTAACTTTCTGCATGTGTTGAAGAAATAAGGCCTTGAAAAGAGCAGCGGAGCTGTTTGTTATTAACATCAATTTATTCCTATTCACAGCACCCAGCACTGTCCTGACCCGCTGCATGTTTCCCCCCCTTCCAGTTTCCTTTACTCAAATATAACTTTTATTTCTGCTGGCCACTGCCTAAATTACAGCCAGGAGACTGCCTATGTTGTTGGGGGTTTTTTGTTTGTTTGTTTTTGTGTGTTTTGTTTGTTTGTTTTTTGTTTTTGTTTTGTATTCTCTACACAGCAATTCCCAGGTGCTTTTTGCTCTGGGAACAAACAAATTGCAGCTGCTGTGAGGGGAATTTGGGCATTAAATAGCCCCAGAATTGCTTTTCTCCCTGCCTTCCTCGAAGCTGCCCGTCATTTTCTGACTCCTCTACTTTCAGAAATTGGTGACAAATTTATAAATGAGTTCAGCCTCTCAAGCAGCAGTTGAGTGAGGCTTGGGAGCAGAGCTCAGCTCATCCCCACGATCTGCTTGGGGTCAGATTGAAGCAGGAATCTGGAGCGTGACTTTGGAAATGCCAACGAGCTTCGCATCCATCACTTCATCACATCAGGAGCCATGCACAGAGGATATTTATGGCAAGAACAAACCAAAAAAAAAAGAGAAAGAAACAAACCCAAATGTATTTTACTGGCTGTTGGGTCTCAGGAAAAATCCTGGAATGGTCAGAAAAAAAAGGCACCGCTTGAAATATTAGGGTAAACATTAGGGTGAATGTCTCAGGCATCCCTAAACAATAAAATAATAATGAATAAAGAAGTGGGAATCTTGTGGGGAGTTGGGTTTTGGTGCTTGTGGTGGGACATTTGAGCTCCTCTCCATAAAGTTTGGGAGCTTGGGACTGATCTGAGGGTTTAACATCTCCTTTGGGAATTTAATTTGTATTTCTGACAGCTGATAGTGGGTTTTTCTGTACCTGAAGCAGCATCTCACCCTCCCTGTTTAACATCAGGGAACCTACATTTTGAGTTGGGAATTTGATCAAATCCATGGGGTTCAGTGTCCAAGGACCCTTGGGGTGCCTGTGCCCTACTCTCCTCCTTTAAAAAGCCTTTCTCCCCTATCCCTAACTTGGGAAGTGCAACCCAAACAAACCTGTTGCTTTTCCCTTTTTCTTTTACTATTGGGAAAAAGGTTTCTAAAATGATTGATTTTTCAAGATTTTGTCTGAGTGTTTGCATGAACACCACAGATCCACGGGCAAGGCCGGATACCCCAGACCCTGCCTTGGAATGTCCACTCCTTCCCCCACCTCCACCTGTCCCAAACCAAAAGGAGCTTGGATGGTGCCTCTTAAGGAAAATTACCTGTGTCAGGTAGTGGAGCAGCATGGGAGAAATCTGGGGGTGGAAAAAAGGCAATAAGCCTAAATCCATGGAATTTCATAGCTGAAACCCCAACCAGTGCTGCCCAGAGCAGCTGTGGCTGCCCCTGGATCCCTGGCAGTGTCCAAGGCCAGGTTGGACTGTGGGGCTTGGAGCAAGCTGGGATGGTGGAAGGTGTCCCTGCTCATGGCAGGGACTGGAATGGGATGGGCTTTAAGGTCCTTTCCCACATAAACCTCTCTGTGATTTTGGGATTCACTCTGGGAAGCCCAAATCTCCTCCTTACCCCCCTCAAGGAGAACATAAGGAGCCGACACAGGATGAGTTTTTGGGATGCTCTGTGACCCATCCAGGCAGGACTGAAATGTTTTGGGGGTGCTGGCCAAGCCTTTCCCCACTGGGATCCCCACTAACAGGGTTGGGACCCAGGGAGCTCAAATTCCATGAGAGGATTCAGTTTGCATGTTTGCCCATCCAGGCTTTAATGAAAGGATCCCAGGGGGAATCTCTTCACCCATAACCTCTCACTTCCATGCATCCCTAAATACTCCATGTGCACCCTGCAGAACTGGGAACCCACTACCAAGGAGCTGATCCTGAAAAATGTCGAGCAGTTCCCAGGAGCTGCTGGGCACACTCTGCCCCCAGAAGTCCTTCCACAATTCCCAGATCAACAGGGAAAGTTATTCCACACCAAAACAGGGACCAACCCGAGCCAGCTCCCTCCCTGTGCTATTTGCCTCCTGCTACGTTTAACTCCAGATCCCAGTTTTTTAGTAAACTGGGATTGAGAATGATTGGAGCAGGCTGGAGCTTGGCTGGCAAGGCTCAGGTAGGGATTTCCTGTTCCCATTATCCAGCTGTTTTGGCTTTTGTCACAGATGTTAATGCAGCAGGATTTCAGCAGGAGGCACCTGCTGGGCTGGAAATTCTGCAGGAGAACAGGATGAAGATCCATACTGCTGCTGGGAACTCCAGGAGAATGATGGATGGGCTGGTGCTGGTGCTCAGGTTTGGGATGAGGGCTTTCCAGTCCTTCCCTTGGGCATCCAGTTCATATTTGATGGAGCAAAAGCTTTCTTTTCCAAGATTTCCCCCTCCCCTGCCCAAAATATGGATGTTCCTCCACATTTCTGGACATCCATCTTGGTCCTGTTGTGCGCAACAAAATAATTTGCATTCTTCCTGACTTGCCAAAAAAAAAAAAAAATATTGGTGATCAGGGACTCGTGGAGTCAGTAAGGTTGGAAAAGAACTCCAAGACCATCAGTCCAAGCTCTGATTAATCACCCCCATGGACACTAAACCATGAAGGGCCACATCTACTCATTTCTGGAACACTTCCAAGGATAATGAATCCACCTCTTTCCTGGGCAGCCCAGTTCCACTGTTTGACCTCTCTTTCCATGGAGAAATGTTCTTCCTGAATGCTGGGCAATGATGCAGGGATGGATTGGTGGAACAAGAGGACATTTCTTTCCTGGAATTCCAGGAGCTGGAGCCAAACCAACAAGCCCAGACAAGCAAGGGCAAGAGCAGGGCTTCCCCTGGGAGGCTCCCGAGGTGTTGGCCTTGCTGCCTGATGATGCCACAGTCATCTCCTTTTGGGACTCAAGGCATTCCTTGGCTGCTCATCAAGGTGGATTTAATGTAATCATCATTTCACTTCTATGCTTCAATTCAGTTTTCTGTTTCAAGTGCAGGAGAAACCCTATTCCACAAAAAAAAAGAAGACCAAAAAAACCAAACAAACAAACAAACAAACAAACAAAAAAAACACCCAACAAAAACCAAAACCAAAGCAAAACCAAAATCAAAACAAAACCCAACCAACCAAACAAAAACAACAACAACAAACAGCAAAACACAACTTTTCATTTTGGGGGCAGAGTTGGATTGGAATTATTTTTTAATTAATTGTGATGGAACACCTGAAGCCATAAATGAAGAGAGAGCAGGCCTAGGAGTGGAAAAATACACATCCTATGTTATTAAAAAATGGGGGTTTATTTGGAATAAATAAATTATATTAATAAATGAAGTTGGGGCTGTTCAGCCTGGAGAAGAGAAGGTTGTGAGGAGACCTCACAGCTCCTGCAGGGGCCTGAAGGGGCTGCAGGGAAGATTGAGAAGGACAAATCATCAGGAACTGGAGTGACAGGACAAGGAGGAATGGGATCAAACTGAAAGAGGGGAAATTTAGGTGAGATATTGGGAAGAAGTTTTTCCCTGGGAGGGTGGGCAGGCCCTGGCACAGGGTGCCCAGAGCAGCTGGGGCTGCCCCTGGATCCCTGGCAGTGTCCAAGGCCAGGACACTTGGGATAGTGGAGCCGCCCAGGGCAGGGGGTTGGAATGAACTTTAAGGTCCCTTCCATCTCAAAATACTCCACGGTTTTGTGAGTCAAACTCTGCCTTGAATCCTTGACCATCTTCCTCCTCCTCACCCAGAGGTGCGAGCTGTGCTTCACCGAAGGATTCTCTGTCCCCTTCTCCTCACAGCGACTCCACCACTGCTCAGTTTGGGAGAAATCCTTGGCTGAATTCAAGCACGGCTCCAAACCCTTCCCTTTCCTCTCCAGCAGCCACGGGGCTAAATTTCACTTTTGGTGTTCGAATGCTGCCAAAGCCCCGTGGCTGTCACCGTGGGAGAGCCTCGGGCAAGCGGGCACGGCTGGCAAGGAGTCAGATAATTACAGGAGCCAATTCCACTGAAAAACTCAGGATTGAAACCATTCAGGCCACAATGGTTTCTGGGACACTCCTGGCTGGAGGGAAACAAGGAAGGGCTGGCTGCAGGGCCAGGGCTTTGGGGAGAAGGGCTGGATTTCATTTCAGCCCCAGCACACCAAGCACGCTGCAGTTTGTGTGGTCTCCTCCCCAGCACAAGGGTGGAAAAGCTTTCCTAGACAACTCCTGAGGCGCAGAAATGGGAAAAACCACCTGGAATGTCCCTTCCAACAATGCATGGATTATACTGGAATGCACTTGCTACTTTTACTTCCAAATGTTGAGATTTTTTTCCCCCCCTAAATTGCTGTGTTCTCCTCCAGTTAAGCTGCAGCCACATGTACAAAACCAAGCCTGGGTGATCATGCAGATGTTTTCTGGGAGTCTTGAGTTAGGAGGGGAAAAGGGGCTTGGAAATAAGGGCAGGATTCCCACACTGCCATATCCTAGTCCCATATCCTGGGGAGAGAAAAAAGGAGTGGATGCAGACAGAGGAGAAGGTTTCTCTCTTCTTGCTGGACAACTCTGTGAATTTTTGCCAGCAAATCCCTGTAATCCACCTTCCCATCCTGCAAAGCCTGGGGAAAGCTTTGCCTGCTGTGTGCTGGAGCAGAGTTGGATTGGAAGCTCGGAATGGTGTGTGGGTGGGGGCTGGGGGTTGCCCTTCTCCCAGAAATCGAGCCCCTGTTTCCTGCCTCCTCCCACTCCACCCCCAGCCCCAGGGAATGGGAGATGGTACCCAGGGCTGATGGATGATCCATCCCCACGGTTCTGAGGAGGCCACTGGGGGCTGCTGCTCCCAGGCTGAGGCAGCAGGAACAGCTGAATGTGGGGGGAAAATGAAGGGGATGATGATGGGACAGGCTTGCTGGGAGCTGGAGGGTGTTATTGCTTTTTGTCTTCGTTTTCTGCCAGAGTTGGGATTGAATCCGCCAGACGGTATTTCGTGTTCGGGCTGGGATGTTTATTAATTCTTATCTGTGCTACAGCCTCATAAACCATGAGGGCTACAGCACTCTAGCTAACAAGGTAAAGAGTGGCCCCTGCCTCTCTCTCTACAAGGCCTTTTAAGGATAAATTGCCCAATTAAGAAATAACGCCTAAATTATTTTTACTTTTAACCCAATAACCAAACACCCTTGGCCTGCACTGTGGACTTTTCTACCCAATTACAAAACTCCACCCAGAGCCATGGAGAAGAAAGTGGAAAAGAAGGACTCAACCTCCGCCCTAAATCCTCCACCTTGCTTTATATCTATTACTGTATCCTAAACCCTTAAACCCTAGGTTTTCCACCCTGTGATATCACACACTTCTATCCAAACCACCCATCCACAATCCCAGTGCTGTCACTCAATTTTGGAAGCCTTCTCCATGGCCTCAGGTGGAATGCAGGGTTTGCTTGGGGGTCAGAGCCTGTCAGCACAGAAAGCCTGGAATCCTCAGTGCCCAGGGCTCCAACAGGAAGGAAAATAGAGTTTGCACTGGAGAAGAGAGTGGAAGTCAAGGAGCTCTTGGGATGCCTCTGACCACTGGTCCTGAAGTTCTGCACCATGAGCTGAATCAGGAACCAAACTCAACCCAAAAAAACCTTGTGGGGCCACCAAACTGGAGTTGAGGAGAGGACGTGGAGCTGAACCCACCTGTCACAGCCCCGAGGTGAGAGCTCACCCCTGAGCTGAAGGTGAATGTCACACAAACACACAAGTTCCTCGACATGCAACACCCCCCCAGGCCTCTTTTTTTGGTCAACCCCCTTTAAAATAAATACTCAGTTTGAGTGCCTGTTTTGCCAGACTGCGAATCCTTTCAGCACACCAGGGCTGGTTCCTCGTTGGGGGATAACCACAAGCCAATTAGAAGTTAAATTGTTGAGCACTCTGCATCTAATTGAAGTCTCTCCCTTCTGCCCACTATTTTTAGTGCTTGGCCCGAGCTGCAGCTCCACGTAGGGTATAATCATGTTTATTTAAGAGCCATGTGTACCTCAGTGAGAAAAATAAAATCCAGCAGGCAGAGCTGTTTTTTTTACCAAATATACATGGGTGGGTGGTAGAGGTCAGGTCTAGACTGCTCTGTGTCTCTTGCTGTCCCCCCTCTCCCATCAGGACACATCCTTTTCACACCAACACCCTGCCTGAAATGTGTTCATTCAACTTGAAATGCGTTTCCCCTGCTCTTTTATTGTCATTTATTGTCACCTCTGATATTTACTTTGTCCTCTGCTACGTGCAGAGCAGTGACAAGAGGTTCTGGTTGTGCTGGGGCAAAGAAAGTGGTAACATAAAATAAAAAACAAATGAAAAAGGTGGTGAGAGTCAGCCCTGAGCAGCCTCCCCTCTCCCCAGGGCAGCTTGGGAAGGGAAGGTGATTGGGAATGATCCCAGGCATTTCAGGAGTGATTCCAAGGGCAACAACAAAGTCATGAGGTTGGAGTTTCTGGGAGGCTTCCAGCAAGGGGAAGGAGAGAAAATGGTTATTCCTCAGGAGTTTTCAATGTCTGGGCTCTAAAGACTGGTGAGACTGGGATGAGACAGCCTCAGAACCCTGAGAGTGAAGAAACTTTTGTCTGTGCTTGATGGGCCAAGAAGGGTGGAAGGAAAAAGGAGGGTAAGGAACAAAATCCCATCAGAAATAGAAGGACTTTTCCAACTGCTTTTTGAGAGGTCACTTGGTTCAGCCTGGAGGAGACTTTGGGGTCTCCAACATCCTTCTGAGGACAGCTCCAGCTTATGCTCTCTGTGACAGGGACAGCAGCCAGGGAAAGGCTGGAGCTGTGCCAGGAGGGTTTAGGGTGAAGATCAGGGAAAGGTTCTTCCCCCAGAGGGTGCTGGGCACTGCCCAGGCTCCCCAGGGAATGGGCACAGCCCTGAGGCTGCCAGAGCTCCTCACAGGGTGGGATTGTTGGGGTGTCTGTGGACTGGATGATCCCTGTGGGTCCTTTCCGTGGCTCTGTGACCATACAAGGGCTGGGACAGGCCCTCAGGGCAGAGCAGGGAATGTCACAGTCCAGGGATGGGTGCTGGGATCCAGAGCGGATTCCAAACGTGAGGCTCAGCCTGAGGGGTGAGGGAGGGAAAGCACAAGAGCTCCGAGGTTGCAACAGAAGCTCTGACTAAACCTCACCCCAGCCATCCTAGTGAAGATAAGGAGAGAGATAAGGGGGCCAGCTTGTGCCTTCAAAAGCTCTGTCTGTACCACCACTGCTCCCAGTGACCTCATCATCTTCTTGCCTTCAAAGACCCCAGGGAAGCAAACAAAAACAAAGGCCACACAGGATCCTGTGCTCTCCTTCTTGGCAAAATCTGATTTTTCTTGTTCATCTCTGTTTTGTCTAAACCTGGGGAACAGCTCACATGCACACCAAGTCGGCTTAGGGGGAAAGTAGTGGGGTTTTTATTTTCCTTCAGGAATTTTGCTTCTATTCTGATTCCTCACCCCAGAAGGGATATGAGTTTGTGTCAGTGAGAAGCTGTAAATTTTATTTTAAAAATCCCCACACTGATTTATCCTATTTCGGCCTAGCCCTGCAAAACCTAAAGTCAATACAAAACCAAACCTAGAGCCCTTCCTAAAACACAGACCTGGAAGGATCCACCTCAGAACGTCTCCTGACTGGAGAAACACATGGTCCTTACCTGGTTTCACAGGAGCAGATGGGAAATGCCCAGCGTGGATTTGAAAGTGATGAAAACTGTACTGACAAGGAGGAAATTAAAACTGAAAGGTGCTCACCAAAGTGATGGTCTGAGGCTCAACAGGATTTAAGGGATCAACTAAAAAATGGAGCTCGAGTTACCCGAACACTCCTGGAAAATACATTTATCTTACCAAAGCCGGTGTGGGCTGCAGCCTTCCCACTTCCCAGTGACAGGGAAGGTTCTGAATTAGGCTGGAATTGCACTCAGGTCTAAGGGTTCATGGCAACACTGAAAACTGCAGCTTTGAAAGGCTCTTGCTTTACTCATTTTTCACGTAATTACGTCCACAACTTAAGAGAGAGCCAGATCTAAGGAGGGATCCAGATGAGGCCCAGGTAAGAGGGGCCTGGTTTTCTCGGCCGTTTCCAACACAAGAAATTGAAATCCACCCTGGGGAGCATGACCCCATCTCCAGGGGGTGCCAAAGCCCTCCTGGGAGCCGGGGGTGCTGGGGTGCAGCGGGCAGGACGTCACCACCCCCACCTGCACAGTGCTCTGTGCTCCATCAGGAGCTTCCTGGGGCAGAACTTGGCCTTCTTCCCAAGGCCAGGGAGGTCAGCAGTGCAGGGACGTGCTCTGCAGGCAGCACAAACGGGAAAAACGAAATCCAGGCTCTAGCTGGGGTTGCTCAACAGCACAGATCTCTGGCGCCAGGCAGATCCAGGGTTTGGGGTGGCCACCACCCCTTTGCTGCCACTGGAGTCCCAAACAGAGACCTCCAGGATGGCACCTGCATGTTCCACATGGAACTCAGCTTTTAGGGAGCACTGGAAACTGGGGGAACATCAGCAGAGAGGGAACTGATGTTCTGCAGTGCAGCTCAGAGCTCTTGGGGTGTTTTAAAATAAGGCTGAGGCACCATGAGGGCTCATAAACACAACAGGATACAAATAAACCCATGGAGGTGGCAGTAGGATATAGGAACCCTACTAGAATCCCTTCCCTGGATCCCTGGAAGTGCTCAGCACCAGGCTGGATGGGGCTTGGAGCACTCTGGGACAGTGGAAGGTGTCCCTGCCCATGGCAGGAGTGGCACCAGATGGGTTTCAGGTCCCTTCCAACCCAAACCCTTCCACGATGGTTTCTTGCTCCCAGTTGTCAAAACTCCCCCCAAAAACTGAACCCAGAACAGCCTTGATGGATTTTTAAAGGGATCCAAACAGATCAACTGGAAGCCTCTTTTCCCAATGCAATGCTTTGGCCAACAATTGAATGGTTTTGGTAGGTTTTGGGGGTTTTTTGGTTTTTTTTTTTTTT
>VWYO01009096.1:1070-35093 GCA_013400275.1 Rhadina sibilatrix
ATTTTTTTGGCCCTTTTTTTTTTTTTTTTCTGCTCCTGTTACATGTTCAACTCTCAATTTTTTTCAGGGTTTGAAAAACCAAGCCCGGGTTAAACTGAACATAGTTAGATGTCCTCCGGTGACCACAGTCTTGATCAGAAGACCAGACCTCAGATACCAGTTGGGCTTCAGTGTGCAGAATGGGATTGTAAGTAGCTTCCACAGTTTCTGATCAAGCTTTACCATACATGAAACTTCCCCTCCATTTGTGAGAAGAAGGAAGCAGCTATTTTCTCCCTTGCAGCAAACAGGATTTTGCATTTGTTAAGTCTGAGATATGAAAGTTGTGTTAATAAGAGTTGTTTTTTGTCTTTGACTCTGCTTCACAATTTACAGTCAGCCAGAGGAATAAAAAAGTTGTTTCAGCTTAAAAAACCAAAA
This sequence comes from Rhadina sibilatrix, assembly GCA_013400275.1. NCBI lineage: Eukaryota > Metazoa > Chordata > Aves > Passeriformes > Phylloscopidae > Rhadina > Rhadina sibilatrix. The sequence continues at coordinate 1,491 of VWYO01009096.1, forward strand.
ATGTATGGAAGAATCTGCTTTCAGCATGCACCATAGATGTCTTTAACCAAGCCATTGCATGATCTCAAAAGAAAAAGCCTGTTCTTCATCCTTTTTGCTGTAAGGCATCTGCCTAATGAACATGATTAAATTGAGGTCCTTCAATAGACTCATAAATTTCCAAACCATAAGACACGTACAACACAAACAGCCTTTTCTGACAGTTTGTTCTGCTCTTGAAAGAGAATATCCATTAGCTACTTACTAACAAATTTTGCTTTTGAGTCAGCAGTTGATTGCATCTTAGAATTTGTTGTTGCAAGTCTGTGCTTAATTTTGCTCGCAGGCAAAAAATGGGTAATCAAAAGTCTCTGTTCCTTACCCAGCCAATGATAAATTTGTCCTTTCCCTTCCAGATCTGTAGCCTTATGAGAGGAGGCATAGCAGAGCGAGGAGGTGTGCGTGTTGGCCATCGGATCATTGAAATCAATGGACAGAGCGTTGTAGCAACACCCCATGAGAAAATTGTTCACATCCTCTCAAATGCTGTGGGTGAGGTAAGAACCAGCAACGTGTCTAGAGAGTGTAGCACAGTTCATTGCTGTTACCAGTAACAACCAGGGGAAACCAGTAATGTGCAGTGTCCTTCAAGGGACTGTACTGGGACCAGCACTCTGTCTGTCATGTCTTCATCAGTGACATAGACAGTGGGATTGAGTTGTACTCTCAGCAAGTTTGAAGGTGACATCAAGATCAGTGGTTCTTAAGGAAAGGGATGCCATTAGAGGGACCTGAACAGGCTAGAAAAGTCACCTATGTAGCCCTTGTGAAGTTCAACAAGGCCCAAGTGCAAGGTCCTGCATCTGCATCTGGGCAATTTCCAACATCAATAGAGACTAGGGCTGAAGGGATTGAGAACAGCCCTGAAGAGAGGAACTTGGTGGAAGGAAAGTTGGACATGAGTCAGGAATGAGCACTTGCAGCCCACAAAGCCAAGTGTATCCTGGGCTGCGTCAAAAACCCTGTGTGTGGCCAACGGGGAGGTGATCTTCTCTCTGTATTCTACTCCTGTGAGTCCCTGCCTGGAGTACTGTGTGCAGTTCTGCAGCCTTCAACGTAAAAAAGGCATGAACTTGCTTAAACAGATACAGATAAAGGCCATGAAAAGGATCAGAGAGCTGGAGCACCTGCAGTTAGAAAAGGCTGAGGGAGGTTTGGTTATTCAACCTGAAGAAGAGAGAGCTCCAGGGAGACCTGACAGCAGCCCTTCAATGTATCTAGGGATCTTCTAAGAAAAATGGAGTGAGACTTTTACCAGGATCTCCAGTGCAGAACAACTGATAGTGGTTTTAAACTGAAAGAGGGTAGATTTAGATTGGGCATAGGAAGATACCCTTCACTGTCAGGTTGGTGAGCCACTGGAACAGATTTCCCAGAGAAGCTGAGGATGCCTCATCCCTGGAAGTGTTCAAGGCCAGTTTGGATGGGGCACTAAGCAACCTGTTCCAGTGAAAAATGTTGATACCTGCAAAAGGGCAGTTTGGACTAAATGATCTTGAAAGGTCCCTTCCAGTTCAAACTGTTCCATAATTCTGTGGTTCTACCTCTGTTGTCTTGTTGCTAATCAAATCCAAAAAGCTGAAGTGAGAGCAAGCCTGCACACCATTTCTTTCATTATTTGCCCCATAGTTCTATGCTTTAGAAGAACTGTACCTTGAAGATATGAAGTGTCCACAATTTTATATGGTTCATCAATACTAAACATACTGTTTTATAAAATCTTATGAAAGATTACAAGAATTACAAAGGTTACAAGGGTTACATAGATGACTTTTCTGTAATAATTAATTAAGGGTATGAAAACTCTAAAGTTTTACCTTTTTTTCTGCCTCGTATGACCTTACCTGGGTCCATTACATGAGGTATGTGTGTTTAGGAACATTGATTAATTTGGCTTATTTCCTCTAGATCCATATGAAGACCATGCCAGCTGCCATGTACAGACTGTTGACTGCACAAGAGCAACCAGTTTACATCTGAAGCCGACACCTCACTGCCACAGTGTGCATGGAAGATATTTTTCCTCATTAGTGCTTGTCTCTCTAGTGCTGCATTTCTGTGTCTGCAAAACATTTCTTTCTCTCTTCCCCCTTCACAGACACAAATACACTGTTGCTCTCTCCTTCATCCCTTTTTCCTCTTCTTCCCACCATTTTCCTACATTTTGGTAAGGGGCAAAAATGTGTCGATGGAACTATTTTGGTTGCATCTTTTTACAAGTGAAACTTCATACAGCTCCTCATGCAAAACAGGAAAATAACAGCAGCAGAGTTTACATGCTACATAATCAGTTTTATTTCTTTGTCTATAATTCTACAAACTGAGTAAATTAAATGTTGCTGAATGAAAGATGACTTCACCAAACAGATAGAAATATAGGGTACAAAGTATTCTCTTCGATACTTGCTTTTCTTGCTCTATTTTCCCACAGGCACTAAGCTCAGTACTAAAGGTTTGTGTCTGTGGGGAAAGTAGAATACCAAAAGGATTGTTTTGCCCTCAGGAAAAATTTCCTGCTTATGAAGACTCGGTAAATGCTGCTGTTGTAAAACAAATTGTCCAAATACACACCTCTTAATTCCCTTCAGTCATCAGTTCTTCATGACCGTAGGACTCCAAAAGATGCTCCATAAGTTCCTGAAACATGTTATGCTTGCATTACTTACACTGAAGAATTTGGGAGGCATTTTTTACAGCTGCCTCCCCCTCTCTGCCCGCAGGTTTCTATCTCCTAGTTTTCTTCTGCTTTGTCTTTTATAGTCCCTTCCTGATTCTAGAGGTTAAAGAAGTCAGGGGGAGGATCTTTAAATATCCACAAGAAAAATAATGAGGGGATCTGCTGAATAGCTACACTTTTTCTAGGCTCTTAATTCTGATTTTGGTGCACATAGCCATGTGTGCCAGTGTATATAGACATTTTTAAAATCGTGCTTCCTATTTATGAAGTTTGAATATAAGAGATCTGCAGACTATTCTAAGTAATTTTGTTCTCTGAGCCAATTTTAACATATATTTTTGTCCAAAGACCTGTCTAATTTTATTGACTTCCTGTTTAGTTCATGATATAGGTAACAGTTGAAAGGATGAGGCAGGAATAAACTTATTTATTTTGTTATATAATTTAGCTTGTGATTTTTTTCCCATATGTATGGCACTTACAAGAGATATGTGTGTACTATATGCACTTGTATGAAGATGATTAACTGTAGGGATGTATGAAATCTTGTATTTGATTAGCCTCTAAGTTGCATGCTAAAGACAAAAGGGGAAAAGGGGGCTGGGTTGGGTTCTTTGTTTTTTTTAAGAGGGTTCAAAATAAAAAAGAAGCAGTGTCTTTTCTTCCTAGTGAGAGAATTATACATTCTCTGTAGTTACTTTTTTTCAGGACTGTATACTGGTGTTTATACTGAAGTTGAACCATGCCTTTAGTCCAGGTTAGTATGTTGATTTTTTTTTTTTAAAGAAACAGTTTGTGCTGTGTTTTGCTGTGATGGAAAGACACAGTGAGATGAAAACAAGAGCAGACAACACACGGCCACACGCCACTTCTGCTTTGCAAATGCGGTGTTGTTCATAGTCACGTGTTTCTCACTTGTTGTGACGTGAGCTGTGCAAAGTAAGCGTTGCTTGCAGTCCAGTGGTGATCCTAGACATTGCTATGGGGATTCATGGAAGTGGGTGTGTGCATGTGCACTTGCTGCAAACACTGCTGAGAACCACTGAGCACTCTCATCAGGGGTCCATTTTTTTGCCTTTCTAAAATCATGGATAACCACGGCCTGATCAGAGTTAGAGGATAAACCATGTTTCTGTGGGAAGCAGGTATTTAAGGGACATCATGAAGTGGTGCATAAACTGTTGTAGTAAGGGGATACGTTTTAGTGTTGAGATTAATGTACGATGACTTGATTTTACTGCATTTCTTGTTGTTATATAATTTAATCCAAGGCTTTGGAATAGCAGATTGCACAAAGGAATGGTGTTAGTATTCCAGGTTAGTACTTAACTCTGCTGCCTCACTGATGCAACAAGATAATTAATGGCTTGTGAGTATATTGTTAAACTGTAGACATCTGGTTTATGGTAATTTGAACCTCTTTTCTAGAATTTTCCATATATATAGTAATAAATGTAAATATGGTATATAACCATGTACAATTTAGAAGATTATATACAGTGCAGCCTTTCCATACATTGCCTGAGAAAACTTAGTGAACTCTTGAAGACACAGGTATGCTCCTGGTTCCTGCTATGTGTGTGCTCTCTGCTTCATTTGTTTCTGTGGTTCTGTCTAGCCCATGTGGTGAAGTCTTTAGCTCACTTCACTGGGAAATGGTGAAGATCTGAACATACAAATGTATTTAGAGAAGAAACAACTGTTTCTTTGGAAGTCTTGCAGCTGGGAGTTTGTGAAGCTATTGTTCATCCTAAATAGGTGCTTAACATTAAGCAAATGAGTGCTTGCAGGACCAGAGCTTAGCAAAAAAATCTTTTTTCAGTTATACATACATAAGGTTTCTAAACTGAGAGGTCCATAGTATGTGCACACTTCTGAGAACAGTCTTGTAAACAATCCCATTTTGCTCTGTAAACAGAGTTCCAAGAAAATGGAACTCAAAAGGGAGAGCTGGCTGTTCTCTAGACTGTTGCAGCAGTTTGATAGATAAGATATGGGGATTTTTAACAGATGCAAAGGAACATTCCTTCAACGGTTTACATTCCTTATTCAGTGACAGACCTGAATTCTTTTTCTTTCATCCTTGCTACTTCATATAGTCTAATTAACTCTTCAGTGTTTACATTAAGGATGAAACATCCCTTGGTTTTTTTATGTTTGAGAAGTTTCACATTTGTTTTGAATCTTGTTTGAGTCTCAGTTTGGGTTTCCAAGTTTGCTAGCTTTCCTTCTTTTCTAAAAGAAATGCATTTCTCAAGACAGCAACATGGTTGAGATCTCTTGTATATATTTAGTGCAGTACCTAGACTATGAAGTTGTACTATTGTTCTGTAAAGAGGATGAATAGAAATTATTGTAAAGCGTTGGGAAAAGCATAGTATTGTATTTGTAACAATATTGTTCTTTGTAAACATTTAATGATCTCTATATATAAATATAAATATATATAAATATATGTGAGCCTGGAATGTTGATACTGCACATCTACTGAATGTAATTACTCTGATGTTTTCTGCCACAGGTCTCTGACCTCTCTAATGAAGCTGTGCTGGTTTGATTTGGGGAGAAACGGAGGGGAGAAGAGTAGGCTTTTTGCTTTGGATGGGACAGGGTAGGGGGTTTCTGGCCAGTTATTTTGTTGTGATGTATTTATACTGTGCTACATTCTTTTATTTAACAGAGCGCTAATGTCTGTAAGATTTGCAACAATAAACTACAAAACAAAAATACCTCAGACAAGGCTGAGAATTTGCTCATACTGACCTAGAGGCTGAGTTTCCAATGCTGAATGCATACATAATTGGAACGTGTCTGAACTTCTTCTTTGCCACTTAGTCTGGAGTAATTCTATCTGTACTTCTGCAGGCGTGAAGCAATGCTGTTACCTTTATTTATAAAACAGGACTTTTCAGGCAATACACGATACTAGTGCTCCTAAACAAAGTTGATTCTTAATCTAGGGTAGCATCCCCGTTTTCACTGTATGAAATGCCACTGATTGTGACAGAAATACTATTTTGTTGACTGAATAACTTTAGATGGGATTTTTTCATAAATGAGGCTTGGATAAAAATTCTTCACACTTAGAGTAATTTCTGAAATGACTGTTTTCCTTCAAATGTCATCAGCATGGTTTATTATTAAAGACCTAACACCATTTGAATAAATAAGAAGTAGAATTGTAATATGTCTGTCCTTAGAATTAATCCTGGAACTGCCTGTGCTAAGGTTAAAATACTTGTATAATGAGAGATTATGAAAAATATATTTGAAAGTTAACTAAAAAAAGTCATCAAGGGAGTGTTTCTTCTGGTGAGGCTTTATGGGATTTTCTGAGCCTCATAGGTTGTCATGAGTACTTAGAAACCACAGAAATGAAAATACACACCACAGCTGATTCAGAAGAAAACTAAACATGGGCGTTCAGCCACTTAGTGACTGTTCATAGCATGGAATACAAATACCATCAACATGAGAGAATCAAGTATTTCACCTTACTTGCTTAAATGACAGACGGAGGAAATTGTGAAGTCCCTCGTAAAGGGTGCAGTAGACAGGCTGAGTTTGCTTTCTGCATTTCTCTGTGTACCACTCTCCATCCTCTTATTTATTCTTACCATGAGCTACACATACCAATTTCTGTGTTAGAAACTTTTCTGCATTTTGTTGGATAAACATAAGCCCTTATTTTAGCAGTACAGACAAAAACTTCGCAGATTTGCTGTATTCACAGCGACATGTTTCTTGCACTCTTGTTCAGTGTTTTAATGGTTTGGATCCACACAGAGGACAAGCAGACCCCTCCCTCCCAGTTCCAGCACCCAGAAGTGCCTTGCAGGCTGAAGAGGTGGTGCTGGTGACCTGTGTGGACTGACAGTGTCAGTGTCAGGCCTGGGACTGTAATTTAAATAAATGTTCAGTGCAGAAGCACTGACCTAAAACCATGGTATGCGAAACATTTGTGCTCCATGTACCTCTTACCTGAGTAGGGCCAGGCCTGTGATGTGCTTTGTGCTGATCCTACAGATAGACCTCCACGGATGTCCCTTGGCCACAGAATAAATTTAGATGGTTGATTATAAGAAAGGAGCTTGCAGGCAGCCCCAGTGGTACTCAAAATGGTAAACACCACCCAGTAGTACATGTGTGTCCCTGCCTTTGTCTAGAAGTGCAGCAGTAAGGTCCCATGTGAACAACCCTTTTCTTTGATAGTAGAAGTGATGAATAGAGTTCTCTAAGAAAAAAATTACTTCAAATGACTTAAGTGGTGTGAAATGGATAGGATCTGCATAACTTGTGCCCTGCTTGATGCTGCACAATCTGGGGTTCCAGCACCTGAAGGAATATAAAGCTAGCTATACTATCTTCTTTGTTCATAGCACCTGCTGTAATAAACAGCATTTTCAATGAGACTTTACAGAATACCTGTCTTCCTGGGACAGTAACAAGCCAGCACCACCTGTTGCAAAACACTTGTGCTTTTGGGTTTGGATGTTGTTCCATGATTAAGACAAAAATAATGTTTTGCCATTAAGTGAGAACTTCACTGAGCCAAAAGAGCACTTCTTCGAGACAGCTTTTATTTTTGGTACAGTGTGCATATCAACAACCTTCTTTTATAAAGAATAATTTTAGAATTCTGTACACCATTTTTTTACTAACTTACTTTGTATCTGAAGGTCTCTATTTTATGACAGGAGATTTTAATTTAAAGTACCAAAAATTTGCCAAGTTCTTCAATACTCCTTTTGACAGTTCCTTCCACAAGGATGATATATCATCATACCCCACAACTATACATCACCAGACTTCACAGAGATGCAGGGCACTAATCTATCACAAACAGATGAGCTGCAGCTTTCAATCTGCTTAATACTCTTGGTAAAAAGATCTTCCCCTTTGGAGTCTGTGCATAGAAGTATTAAAAAAGAAGGTGATTATTGACAAACCCATCCACCCACTTGCCAGAGATGATTTTCCTCTGCAGTGTGTATATGTCTGATAGAAGTGCTCTGCCGAGGAATAACCAAAAAGCCAGCTCAAAGTACAGTTTCCCTGACAACACCAATAAGACTGTGAGGCCGTTCTCTTTGGATTCTCCTCTCTGCTTGCTGCTCTCCCTCTGTGGTGAAAGTACTCAGGTCACCACAGCTCTCCAGGTACAGCAATCCAGGATGCAGTCTGACAGGCAACCCACGGGCTCTCAGTGATGTGGCTTGTTGGGCAGGTGTCATCACCTTTAGAAAAGGGAAGTTTAAATCAGTTTTGTTTTCAGGCTCTTGTTCCATTAAAATAGTTTTTTAGCCAACTGGAAAGAAGCTAGTTGTAGTGTTCTCTCTTATGTTTAAAGAATAATTTAAAAAGCTATAAAACCCTTAGGATTTGTGAAGGAAGCATGGGAAAGGCAGTCTCAGTTGGGAAAAGGATTGAGGTAATTTTTTATTTTGTTGATTTTTGTGGGGTCTTTGTTAGGTTGGTTTGGTATCCCCCTCAAAGGTGCACAGGAGTTCTCTCACTCCAACCTATGGCATGTGTGGTATTGTTTAGAAGGAAACTAAATGTTGCTTCCTTGCAGAAAGCACTGAACTGTAATAACTAACCTTCAAGCCTGTGTGATAAATTAGATGCTCATAAGGAGCCTTCTTCCCTTCTGTTTCTGTCAAATTTGTCAAGGCTTTTGCTGCCTGAAGGCTGCAGTGGGAAATCCCACTTCATTTGCAGAGCCTAAAGGACACTGATGTATTTTGCATGAGAACCCAAACCAACACCAGTTGTCAAAGCAAATCATTTGTGCTATGCATGAATCAGTTCATCTACCCAAATGGTCTGTAAGTTACAAAAACATTTGTTTGATGAAGTCTGCAGTATCTGAAACTTCTGGATATTCATTCCATTAATGTAAGCACATATTTTCTATTTTCTGCTTTTCATTCTTTAGTAGTAGATCTTATTTTTGTCCTGGGAGCCAACCACAAAAAAGTTGCTTCTGGTGGGTTTACATAAAAATTTCCTTGTCAGCCTCCATTCCTTCTGGTTTGCAATAGCAAATACGTATTTATAACATCTTCTCACTCTCACCTGCCACTCAGTATAAAATGCTGTCATGTTACTTGCAGTTCATGATTCCTCAACAGAAGACTAACTCAGTTTTTAAATACACACATGCTCTGGCTTGTGGCTGATAGAGCAAGAATGTCACAGCCTCCCACGCATTCCCTACATGAAACTAAAGTGCTGAAGGAAGACAATTTCATCCAAAAACTCTGACACATGGACTGGCAAATCAAAACCAGGGGCAGTGGTTTTCCACATCACCTGATAAATACAAGTAATAAACTACCTGCTCAAGGAAAGTGGCACTGGTGACAGCTTCTGCCATATGTTTCTCATCTGATCTTAAAACAGACTTGATGTTTTCCACCAAGTCATGTATGACTGGGCTCATGCTGCAGGAGGACTGCTCAAGGATCCATGCCACACGCTGTTTAGTGTCCATATAAGACTCATAGTCTATCAGGGATTGGGGTCTTCCCCTCAAAGCTCTTGCTCTTGAGCTCTTCCGCAAGGTGACAGCGTTCAATGGATTTACGCCATTGAGTGTTGCAGATTCACAGGTGAGCGCTGCCCCTAAGACAAGAAACAAAGCAAACAATCCACAGAGTTCACAGTATTCCCACAGACACCCCTCCTGATTCAATGTGGTTAGAATGCATAGTTTAACCTTGTAAAACCTAACAGTCTGGTATGGTCAGGGTGGTGTGGAAGGCTCACTCTATGGGATTTACATAAAATGCCTGTAAAATATCAGACATAGCTATGATTGAGTGCATATTACATGTCAAAGGGCCTGGAGGGACATTTCCCCTTTGGAAAGCTCTGTCATTTTGTGTAGATTAGTTCTTTCTCTCGTTTCTGATCTGAGGAGACCTGAAATGCATGTTGAATCTTAATGTAAACATAAAGGTAGAAGGCTTTTACGATGTCTCCTAAACTCTTGATAACTTTTAGTTATTAGCAGTCAGGAGGACAAGTTGTATCTGAAAATAGCTACTTGTCAAGCTAGAAACTAGTAATACTTCAAAGTAGAAATTAAATGGAAAAAACAAAACAAAGAAACCCACACCAAAACATTCACAATTACCTTGCAAGGACTAAACAAAGGGCCATATGGAATCAATTTCACTGCCTTTGGTCAAAAATTCACTACCTTTGGTGTAAACAAGTTATCATATTTTGACCCCATTAAAAGGAAGAAAAAAACAATCAAACAAACAAAAAAACCCCCTCAAACCCACAATTACAGATTGTTGACTTCAGACCAAAAAATGTCAGGAGGAGATGCAAAACTTCCCAGCAAGAAGAGCACCAACTTGAAGTGAATTCCATTGCTACAGTCAGTTCCTTTTCTCTAGCACTTGTGACCATTCATATCTAACTAACACTCCTACTATCTCTGCTGAACAGACCTAACCTGAGTAACACCAAGCTAAAGCTTCCAAATGCCTCTGACATGGAGACTCTGTACAGCAGAAACACTCTGCTTTCACAGCCATGGTTAGGCTCTGTGTCATGTAACTATTGCTTCAGCAGCAGATTCTCTGGGCTGCTGTGGTGGAAGTTGATAGGAGAACAAGACAAAGCACATGATACAGTGAACTATGAAAACATTCCACAAAAACAGCAAGTGTAATCCAGATAGGCATGCTCCCAATATCCAAAATAAATGGTTGTTACTAACATGCCCCATTGACACTTATATTTTTATATTTTATTTTATTTTATATTTTTAGTGTCAGCAGCTACTGTGGGGATTCCAATATCCTCTAGTAAAAACTGCAAGACCCCTGACTGGTGCATTTTTCAAGATTGTCAGCAGTATCATGGACTGTGTAGTCACATGAGAAGTTTTCCCACAGCAACAGAATTGGATCACTGACACCAAAGCAGTTTCATCCACTCTCCACCATGAGTTGTGTTGAGTTTGGGGACTTTTTTTTTTGATATGAGGACTGAGAAAAGGGGAGCAAATTTATAGGCTAATATCAAATCCCCATGCCAATTTTGCTTTAAATTGCTCACAGTGACAACTGTATTTACAAGATTTTAGATGTCAGTGCACTGAGGAATCCTGTATGCTCTCCCTCCTCATTTTCCACCACCCCACCCTCATACCCAGACCCTGTTCCTAGGTATGAAAACCTCAAGAGCAGCAAGACTAAGGAGTTAGGTGGAGAAGGTTTGGCAAAGCACAAATTACAATTATGTTGGTGCTCTGCTGGGAAACAACAACTGATTTCTGCAGGTACTAGGTTCAGTGTACCAAACTTTTGAAAAACTTTATTTTAAAGAACCATTACACAATCACTACCAGAGAAAACGGAGTCACCTTGAGGTAGCTGGCACTGCAGGAGCACAGGGTCACTTTTAGAACGTTTCCGCAAGGGATCAAAGGTTCTCCCGTTCACTCCTGCAGGCACACAGCTTGCATTTGAAGGGCAAAGGCTCACTCTGCTGGAAGGCTCCTGAATTTCTTCAGCTGAATTATTAGAAACAGAAAAGTAGTAATCTGTAGAAGCCATTATCATAGAAACTGATTTTTTTCCCCATCCCACCTGCAAATCTGTAATAACTGGACACAAAGGTCTAGAGGTGTATGTATGTGTGCTCAGACCCACACTTACTGAACAGTAACATTGTTCTAAACCCTGTTTAAATGTTTCAGTCTTGTGTAACTGAAGTAGCAACAGACTACAGTCTAGTGAACCCTAGTACAAAAATCACCTTAAACTACCTCATCAGAGAGAAGGGAGCTACACCTTTATTGGCGAAAAACTGAATCTCACAGAGCCCCAAACACTCCTGCTTATAATCAGTTGTACCAAGATATGACAGCATATGGTCAGAGAGGTCAGTCACCTTTTACAATTAGGTATCTTGTAAATCAGTCACCAGTCCCTAAAAAGGAATTAAAATCTTTACTTAAATATTTTCTTGGATTCTTGTGATATGCTATATCCTTCCCACTCCTCATTTTCCTGAGGGTGAAACTATACGCTGCAAATTAATGAACAGGACAGGATGAAGCTGTGTACATTTCTCACTAAGCTTGGTTCTGTACCTCCATCTAGTGGCACCTGGCATATTACAGAAAACAATTTTCTTGATCATTCAGGAGTTAAAAATTTGTACCTGGCTGGATGCCAGGTACTCACCACAGCCATTCCCCTCTGCTACTGGACAAGGGAGAAAAAAATATAATTAAAGGCTCATGACTTGAAATAAGGAAAGATCACTCATCAATTACTATCATGGGCAAAACAGACTCAGCTTGGGGATATTAGCTGACTTTATCGAAAACCGAGCAGGATAATGAGGAGTAAAACAGACCTTAAAAACACCTTCCCCCAACACTCTCCTAGACTTTATCTTCTGCCCTGCAGCCGTGCAGGCAACATGGGTTACAGTCAGTTCATGACACATTTCTTCTGCTGCCCAGGGAGAGGAGTCCTTCCTCTGCTGCAATGTGGGGCCCTCCCACAGGAGACAGTTCTCCAGGAATTTTTCCAGCTTGAGTCCATTCTACAGGTGACAGTTCTACCTAAAAGGCTGCAGTGTGGGTCGCTCTTCCATGGGGTCAGTCCTTCAGGCACATCCTGTTCCAGGCATGGGTCCCCCAAAGGCTCACAAGTCCTACCAGCAAGCCTGCTCCAGCATGGGCTCCTCTCTCCATGGGTCTGCAGGTCCCTGCCAGGAGCCTGTTCCAGGACAGGCCTCCCAGGGGTTCACAGCCTTTTTGCACACACCCATCTGCTCCAGTGAGGGTTCTCCATGAGCTGCAGGTGGATCTCTGCATCCCCATGGACTTTCAAAGACTGCAAGGGCACAGCTGCCTCTCCATGGGCTGCACCACAGGCTGCAGGAAGACTCTCTGCTCCAGCACCTGGAGCACCTCCTGCCCCTTGTGTTTGCAAGGCTACTCCTCTCACACATTCTCATTTCACTCATCTCTGAGCACCAATACACCTGCAAAGTAACTTCTTTTTTCGTTCTTAAATATGTTGTCACAGAGGTGTTACCATAATTTCTAAGTGGTCCAGCCTTCTCCAGCAGCAGGTCCATCTTTGGAGCTCTGCAGGCATAGAGGAAGCTTCAAACCTTCCAGCAGCTTCTCCATCACTACCAAAACTTAGCCAAAGTTGCAAACCCAACACAAAACCAAATTCACATAAATAGTCTTTTATTCGGAACATGGCAAAAATCTGTGGTCTGTGGTGTCACTCTAACAGGCATGCACCAGTGGTAGGAACATTCAAGAAAATTTAGGCTTGGATGATATGTATTTGTTGAGCACAGGACCTTATTGCCTACACAAATGCAACTTAGAATTTCTAAAGAGAAGAGTGACACAACCATATAAAACAGGTACCAGCCTAGCAAATCAGAAGGTAAGGCCCAGCAACGAAATAAGGCAGACCAAGAATCATGCAGGATTACAGAATCCATCACCAGTATAAACTTTTCAACACCAGTGGATCTGTGTAAGCAGTAAGTCCTGGAGGTACAGTGCTGCTGTTAACTTTGGAGAAGTTGTTTGTTTGGTATTTTTTTTTAATTCTGAACAGATTAATGAACAGATTTCATGATCTTAAGATAATCCTTAATAATGTTTCAGAAAGATAACTGCCTTATGGTGGTGTGTACTGGAAATGCATACACCTAGTTTGTGATGATACAGAGCAGCTACCAAGCACTTCGTGCCACCAGCATGCCTGCCCTACTACCTTCAGCAGGGGAAGTCCCATTCTGCTTGACAGGAGTGATTATGAAGTCAGTAAATCAATTTTAGCCGGCATAGAGAAGCTTAGAGCTCCTCCTGCAGCCAGCAGTCAGGATTAACCTTACTCTGCTGGCAGAGCACAGCTTTAACTTCCATCGGGAGCTATGCTCAGTTGATCAGCCCTGATGATGCCAAGGGAATCACAGCATCATACACAAATACCCTGGCATGACAGCCTGCCAGCATAAATTTAAAGTTCAAGTTTTATTTATAGACTGCTACACAGCTGAGGCAGTCCACAGACTTCCTCTGCCACAATTCCAACAAAAGCCCCCACTTTATATTTCCCTCCTGCAGTGGTTTAACCCCAGCAGGCAGCTCAGTCCCTCACAATCACTCTTACTCTTCCCCAGTAATATGGGGAGAAGAACTGAAGGACAAAAATGGCAGAGCTTATGGGCTGAGATAAAGACAGCTGGAGTGAGGTGGGGAGAAAAAACCCCAGCAAACTCAAAGGAAAACAAGTGATGCTTCAAAAGCAGTCACTCACCACTAGCTGACTGATGCCCAGCCAGTCCCTGAACAATGACACTTGAACACTCACCCTGGCTCACAAATCCAAACCAGCACATAGACTACTGTGAAGGAAATTAACTCCATTCCAGCCAGATGTAGTACACCTCTCCAAATTTAAATAAAGGAAGAGATAATGCTCAGTGCATTTCTTTTTCTTAAATTCTAGGAAGCCTTGGCATGTAGAAGAAGTAGCAGTGTTGTCTTTCTTAAGAGGTTTACTTTCTTTTTTTATCTGAATTTAACAGGCAGGCTGATAATTAAACCTCTCTTTACAGACCTCCTTATTAAAAAAAAATACTGGACAAACCAGTTAAGATGATATAGAGGAGGGTACACTTTGCCATATATGCTCAGGTAACTCTGACCCTTGCAAAGGAAATTTTTAAATACAAATGCTTTGAACAATGTCTTATCAGAGCCTTTTTAAAAAACAAAATTCAACAAAACAAAGAGACTTTCCTGACTGTCCTTCACTGCAGGTGCATTTTCTGTGCTATTTTTTTTCCTGTTTCCAGTCCTCACAACTTTAAGCAAGTCACCATGTATTCTTGTATTTGATAAATCCTTTTTGTATGAGCTCAGGAAGCTCAGAGAAAGCAACAGGAGTTTTACCAGTAAGAAAGCTTTGAAAAAGAAATCCAGAGAAGCTATAGTAAAAGGTTTCATTCTGGTTATCACAGCTGGCAAGACACTACAAGCATCCAAGTGCTTGTTTTCAGATGTTTCAGGCTGACTGTCAGAGTTTAAGGGAACTTCGACAGAGATGACATTTGGCTAAAGTATGATTTTATGCAAAATCTTTTTTCCCCTGACACCACATAATAGGAACAAATCGATTTCAGTTCAAACCAGAGGTTTTTTTATAGTTTGCTGAGTAGGTTGGCAGAAGACAGGCCACAATCAAATGAAAGATCTGGGGCTTCCCCCCTGCCCCAATCCTTACTCTCTTGTGAATATTGCAGATGAGACTATCCTGCCATAATGGCCAAGTTGAAATGAAAATTGGAACACATTTTCATGGGCTGTAGTGGAAAAGCTGGAAATTAATAATGTTTAGCCACAAGCTAAACAATTGCAACAAACACTAGGCCAAAAAAAACTTGGAGCCATAGGCATGGTTTTCTAAAACAGAGCAGAGCAAAGCTTGATGTGGTCTCTAAGACAGTTTAGCTACCTCCTGTACCAGGATGCAGAAACTTTTTAGTAATTCTTACAGTTCAGTCTAGATAATGGAGTAATTCCCAGTTTAGCTCTACACAGTACTGCATTATTCTATCCTTTTCCTGTACTTACCAACAACAAAATGTTAACAGGCACCATCACATACACTTAGCAAATGGAAGCACATGAGCTGGACATCATTTCTTGCAACATATGGAAATAGTATCAAAAACTAACTTTTAGGTTACTAAACAGGAAACATATCCTTCTTTTTGTATCTTGCATGAAAACAACTTGTGCTTTTAAATATTTTGAATATTAATCCATGTTCCCACTGCCCAAAACAATCATGATTCTCTCTCTCTGTTTTACAGTATGGTGGCTGTCTTTGAAAGAACTAATAATGCTGCTGCTGCATTAAGTTGTATGTGTTGGAGATAACGTTTTAGAACAAACTTTAAAATTACTTTTTACCTTGAGAGGTCTGCCTGTCACTTACTTCCCCTGAATCAACATCTTCCATGCCATTTATTTGAAGTGTACTTTCCTGGAATAAAATGCAAAAGTTGAAAAATCACAAGTCACCATCTTTCTCTGGCATTTCCTAAAAACTGCAACATCCACCTTAGAAATGTAACACTTGTTCTTAGTTGCAGAGACTGTGCGATATGAGTTTAATTCCATGACAGAATCAAGGCCAGTGAACATCTAATATTTGTGTTCATCATCCAGGTCAGTCAATTTTATCCTATCCAGTATTTTCTGGGGAAAAGCACCTGTCTTTTGGAGACACCAGTGAAAAGGGATGACCAGTGATGCCAAAACCTCGACCTAGTCCCTCACAGGAGGAATGCAGGTACGTAAGTGAAGTAAAGCAAGGAGGTGTTTTAGAATAATCAGCAACAGGTGTGCTCCATATTGCTTTTTGTTCCTTTTCCCATGCCTGTGCAGTTTTCCAACTGGAGAAAACTCTTCAGTTCTGGAGAGAAGTGATTAATTAAATGCCTTGTGAAATTTGTATTTGTAATCAAATGTATCTTCCTGACTTACATTCACCATGCTTGAGTACAACCTCTCCCTTAGAGTGGAAAAAAACAAATCAGACATTAAACTGCTGTGGCCCATACCTGCTCAGAGCTTTTTAAGCTGCACACAGTTTCGTAAGGTGGAGGTGGGTCCAGACGGCAGAACACCTCAACCCCTTTGATTCGCGTTCCACAAATATAGGACAGTGAAATCACACGAGAGACAGGTATGCTGCAATAAATAACAAGGAGCAAATCTGTCAGTATGGCTTTCCAGCTGCAGAAAAACATCATCTGCTACCAAACTCCGCTGGCTCTCCTCTGCCAGCTCAGATTTTGGGACCTAAGTGACAGATACTGGACTCGCCAAGATCTGCAAGACATTGTCTCAGAAGGTGGAGCTCCTTAGGATGTGCCTCACCAGTGTGTCTCCCAGAGTTCAAACATCTTTGGGCAGAACTGGGCCTAGGAACCCATTCCAGTTTTACTTCAGAGATTCACTTTTGCTACAAAAGATGATAGTACAGGTTGTCACTCAAAATGTGACAGCCTAGCTCTGAGTTTTGTGAACTACTGAGTTCTTAATTATAATCTAAATTCAAGATACTTCTGACCTGGTGCTTTATGCTCAGACACAGCTGCCAAATTCAAACTAAAGACTGTTTTTGTGATGATGCAAGAATATTATGGTTGTCAATTCACAAAGGCTTGTATGGGGCAAATGCACCTCATGGCTAATCTTACTGCTCAGTTTCCAAAGAGCTCTCTGAAACCTTTAACACAGCAGAAATCCCAAAGACCTTTTGCTGTAACATCTTTCTCTTAGAAGGTAGCTCTGAGAAGAAAACAGCACACTGCCTGGTGAAACCTTAATTTTGATAAATATACATTTACATTGCCCCAGGAACACTGTAACAAAGTGTGGTGGTCAACAGCAAAGCTGGCAAGACCTTTCCCACACAATCCTCAGATAAGTCTGTGACTCAAAGCATCTCAGTTCTTCTCTGCTTTTTTTTTTTTTTTTTTAATATTTTAGTTGCTGATTTGGTGTTGAGCAGGAACCTCAAGCAACACACAGAAACCCGCATTTTGGTCTCTGGATTTTGGTCAGGTTTCATCCACTATCTCATTAGTGGATGCGACTCTCTACAAAGTAAGTCCTTCCTTCCAGAATTTAGGGTTTCTCTGGACACTGGCTGGAGGGAACAAAGATGACTGAATTTTTTTTTTTTTTTCTTGCAAGGTCAGAGGAAAAGGAAGAATGACAGAAATGCCTATGGAAGACTGCACAGACAGGGAAAGAATAACACTTTCAAAATGAGAACCTGGAAGCCCTCTTATGAAAGGTTCCTGTGAAGGCAATGGAAGTAATGCATGGAGAAATCTGAGGAAAGGAGAGCAGATATTTTGACAGCTGGCCATTGTCTTTTTTAATCTTAAAAGCAGGGAAAATAAAGTATGTTAAAATAGTTTTAATTAATTAATTAATTAATTAATCCAAAAGGCTTCAGAATAATTTTGGAGTATGATGGAGACAGATCCTCCATCGACATCACTTCCTCACATTTTCCTAGTATGTTCATGCTGAATTTACATTCAATATAAGCCAAAAAGTTATATACACTTTGAATTTTAGTTTTGTTTTTAAACATGCCTGATCCTGCCTACCCAGCTGAGACACAGCTTGAAAATTAATGCTATGTCCAACAATTACGTTAAAAGTTATTACAGAACATGCAACTAAAAAAGTATTCTCTTGAGTCCCTTAATATTAAAAATCATTTCCAGGATGTACCCAAACAATACTTTAAACTGAACTGAGGTAGATTTCTAGGCCTTGCTGCCCAACATGCATCACCTCTCCCCTTAAATTTACATGTCTTGTGACACTTTCATAGAATCACAGAATATCCGGAGTTGGAAGGGACCCACAAGGATCAAAGTCCAACTCCTGGCAAACTTCACATTTTGTTTTTCAACTAGAAACTCGGGTCTCATTGTTTATGTTGTGCCAGCCCTAAAAAATAATGTAACTGCTATTTTTTTAAGGTATGAAATAACAACCGTAGAGGTAGGAATTGACCAGACACTTGTAGTGCTAGTTTGTTTTTTGCCATTAAGTAAGACAAATGTAAAAGTTTCCCAGGAACAAGTGAGCAAACCAATTGGTTTTGATAGCTGGGCCTCTGATTTTTCAATTCAAAGGGGGGCAGAAAAGGCCTACCCATTCCAAACATGTTTTTGGCACAAATTTTGGTGACTGTAATGTTTCCGTTTTCAGGGGATGTATGTGTCTTGGAGCTTGCTGATGGGGCTCACCTCCCTTGATGTGATTCCTGTCACACCCTCCTTGCACACAAAGGTTTGGGATGCAGGCACCAGGAAGGTCAGCACAGAAAGCCAGGGCACAGGTGCTGCCTGGAGTTCAAGGTACACGCTGGGAGGAAGAAGTATGAGGAGGCTGACAGAAATGGCTACATCTCATCTCAGCCACTCATGCAGGATCCAGCCTGGGCTGAGTCATAATTACTCATCTTCCAAAAACAGAAATAAAGCCTGTCTGTTGCTTTGACTTCTGCGCTGGTGTATAACTACCCAGAACACCCTGAAACAAGTAGCCTAACTTCAGAAAGATGTCATCACTTAAACATTACTATCAACAAGTTTTAACATAGTCACAGTCAAGGTAGCTACTCAATTTTAGACCACAGAAGCATTAAATGCTATTCAGCAGCCTCGCTTCAAAAAAAAAAAAAAAAAAAAAAGCTATCTGGGAAAGAGATAACCATCTAGAATGACATGCTAGACAAAAAACAACTGGCTCATTTGAAAGTAGGGGAACTCTGAAAAGCATGTCTCGATAAATAATTATTCTTCCAAAGAGAACATTGCACATTCCATTCTGTTCTCATAAGCAGCTTGAACCAAGAATTACATAGAGGTTTTTAGTAATATTTTGAATTCAACTCCAGTCTCTGGTGTTTCAGAGGACCTGTTCATTCTAAATCCTATTGTAACAGGTTATCACTTTCTTGGCAGTCTCAGGATCTGTAATTACCTCTGCCAGGAACATATAGTATTGAAAGTCATGCACACTATTCCTGATGAAACAGTGAAATAAACTAAACATTCCTGCACACTGCAAAAAGGAGGGATTTTAAACAAGAGCCAAACAGTCTGCTTGAGCATCAAAATACTTTATGTATAAATATTGTATGTTCAGAACAGAATAATGGAGCCCCACCTGAGTCATAAACTAAAGCCAACCTGCAAGTTACTTTTAAGAGCAAGTAACCAACCACCTGCAGGGTAAGGGATGACTTTTCCAGGCAGTGCAGTCAAAACACACCCTTCAGTCAGCGCTAACAGCCCAAGAGGGAGAAGAAGGATGACTCTGGGAGGAAGGTCTGTGGGCCAACACCACTGAGGGTCTCTGGCATGCCAAGTGGTTGTGTCTGGCTTCCCAATGCTGCCCTCATCTGCTTTTGACAGCATCATGTAAGTTCTCAGCTGTGCTAAGCAGTAGTACTCCTCTCACCCAGAAATAGTTCCTAGACAATCTAAACTCAAACCCACAAAATTTTACGCCCCCTTACCAACATTGTATTTATGCTATCTCCAAATTAATGGGTTCTTTCTTCTTCTTTTTTTTTTAATCCCCCTAAAATCACAAATATTTTTCACCAGAGGAAACAGTCTTAAAAGATTAGGCAGTGTTTCGAAATACAGTAAAAGAAAGGAAGAGAGTGTACAGTTTTACCGGCGACTTCTTCGTGGCGTAAAAGAATTAAAAGTTTCAAAATAGGAGGGAGGTGGAACAGGTGGGACAAAATCATCAGGATCCAAATTGTGCTCTTCATCTTCAATCTCACATCCACCCTAGTCAAAGAAAATTTCTGTTAAAACCTTTCTGAGCTATAAATATTGCTGAACAGTGTACTCTATTAGTACTGTTTGTACCACTCTTTACGGCAGGCAATGCCTCGTGCTCACTTACTGTGCAGGATCTTCTTGATGCCAGTATCTGTAAGTAATGCAGGGCAGCTGCTATGAAGCAAACTGTAGCGGTGAGAGCACTCAGGGCGCTAAGAGCTAGGAGAACTTTCTAAAGAACATGAAGATTATTGGAATTAAAAAATTAAATCATCGTATTTGTAAATGTCAAAATAATAATAATAATAACAACAATAATACAAAACTAAAACAAATAGCAAAAACATAGGGATGACCACAGCAGTTACTTCTAAGAAATGTATGGGATGAAGTCCTCAGCACAATCTCCAAGACTGAAGTAATTTGCAAAAACTTGTTTAACACTATTTATTGTCCTGACAGAGAGATCCAGAAGGGTTTAATACAGCTCAAATGTGATTTATCCATCTATTAATTCAAGAATTATAACCTTTCTCATAACTTCTCTGTGGGAAATCCAGATTCAAGGTGATCACCCTTAAAGAACTGTCAAAGCTTTTTGAGATTTGAAGATGGTTGGGGGGTTTATATTAGCAGTTGATAAGGCACAGAAGGCTGAGAAGTGCAAACCACCAACAAAGGCATCAAATTATTAGCTAAAATTTAGATCCTATTTACCCCTGTAATCTTGTCTGGATTCAACTGCAGTTTTGGTTACACTAAACACAAAAAAATGAGCAAGAACTGGCTATTGGCTCAGCAATGCACTGGTCAAAACCCAGACATGAAACCCCTCCCCGCCCCACATGTTACAGAACCTTGAAGAGTTTCTGACCAGAGTGGAAGATCAGAAAGACAATAGAGTTTTTCCCAATAAACACAGCAATCACTTCAGCACTGCACTGCTGCACAAGCTTGGACATTACAAAAGCAGTACTATGGATGTGTGTGCAGGGTACCTTGAGAAGAAGGTGAGCAGCACTGCATGACTTCACATGGTATAGCTTCAGTACAGCCTCTGCTTCTGTGCATGTAGTGGAATGAAGTTCTTCACAGCACAAGCAAGTCTTGTTTTCATCCATATCCATCTTTAAGAAACAAAACTCTACTTTTTAAATTGTTTTATGCAATATTTTCTCCTGCATAATATAGAACCTATGTCTTAAACTACACCCATGACCACAAAGCAGACTTGAAATACAGGATCACATAACTGAACAGTTTGGTTTGCCAATGATTCCTGCATTATAAAGCTGTACTATATACTTCCTATTTGAGAGAAAGCATTATGAGTAATGCATTAACACATTTAAATACAACTTAGTTATAATCAAAGCTGCACTGACTACTAGGCAATTTGCCTATCTATGATCTTTCCAATGCATAATAGCCTAGAAATTCTTTCTTTGACTGCTGTGTAAACCACTCCATATGACCTGTACACATTTTCTATGATTCAAGAATTTATCTTGCATTTCTATGGATGGAATGAAACCCACAGCTATATTTTCAACCCAGTCAAATCACTAGTAGCCATATCTGTATACCATTGTTGTTTGTAACTTTCACTTTCAAATTAATCTTATCATCTTAGTTTTCAAAGTAGAAATTCAATGTTCTCATATCTAGAAATAATTGTGGTTTCAGTTTTCACACTAGAGTCATAATGCTGACACTATTCCACCTAAAGAAGCCACCATACAAAATAATTAATGATTCCAGGAATGTATTTTTGCTGTACTCTATAATTTCAACTACAGACAGCTCAGAAACCCTTGCAACATTTGACCACATCATCTAGAATATCATTATTAATTATCATTGTGGCTCTGGTACAGTGATACTGGGTCAATCCAGATTGCCATGGGTTTATGATCTTGGACTCTCATTGCAATACATCTACTGGCATGTCAAGGAACCAACAGTAGCTCTCCTGAAAGAATAAATTAATGAGAATAGATATTCAAAGATCTTTCCATTAATGCACAAAGTCCTTCAAGCTTTTACACACAATAATCTTCATCACCAAGTGACCCTGTATTGTATCTTTAAATTTTAATTATTGCAGTTTCCAGTTCACAAATAGTGATTCTTCTATTTCTCATGACAGCCACTTGAGAAAAATCTTCTGAATTCTGCCCTGCCTTGTACAGATTCCTCAAGTGGAAGTGTTCTAAAAAGCTAGTATGATTTGATCTACCTTATTTTTTTTCCTCACAGCTTCTGCTGTAAGGTATCACACAATAGTCCTCACCAGGTGAGGAAAACAGGAATAATAATCCCACCCAGAGATCCTAACAGACTGAACATTTTGTGGGCAGCTCACCATTACCCACACTCAGGCTTCTTTCAACAGTTTATATTTCTTACATTACTACAATTATCTTTCATGCTAGTTCTTAAATTACTTGCAACTCTACATCAGAACATTTTGTGATCTCAGCACAGCAAGCTAATAAACCATAATGAGAAGAAATAGGTGTAAATCAGCATGTGTGCTCACCAAATCGCATCTGGGTACCCTGGACACAAACTGAACGCCTTGACATCCCAGTATTAATCCAGTCACGTTCAGCATAACACTGATCATAGACAGCAGAACAAACAGGTTAATCTGGAACACCAAAACAAAGTTAACTTCAAAGGGCACAGGAACACAACTCAAGAAACCTTTTACAGACCAAATCCCAGTCACAAACCAAAGCTGGGAATGACCCTCTGCTTTTTCAAAACTGACCATAACTTCAATGCCCCAAGATGTCTTAACCTAGTCCCAAAATTCTTTGCCTTCTCTCTCCTTATTCCACACTAGTCATGCAGAAATAAAATATATGCATCTATTGAAAATTCCAGTAGTAATAGTAGAAACAACTAAAGGTTTTGCTGGAATGCAAAGTATGATCTGCAAGTCACCCAACTTCTACTGGGTGTCACACTCTTCCACCAAGTTTAGCCCTCAACCCATTCAGAACAGTAAAGAAACCGAAAGAGGAAGAAACATCTTAAGCCAACAATCATTCTGCACATTTCCAGAATTAGTTTGCAGCACAATTAAATTAAAAATATTTGTCCCAGTACAGTGAGGATAGAAACACTAAGAGACTTCAGTTGCATGATTTTATTTCCTCCTGGCTACTAAAAGCAGAACATTTGTAAATCAGACAATACTTTCAGATTTACAAACCACCTGAAATCGAGCAATATACATGAAAAAAGGAGAAACAGAAACAGTGGAAAAAATGAGGTCTTACTTTCACATATGCCCTTATCCGTGCTTCCATGATTTTGGATATGGATTTTGAACATAAGAAAGAACCACCCCTGTCCCTATTCATACAGGCAAAAAATATTCTGTATTTGAAGAGGAACTACAAATGGGTAAGATTACTACTTTAGAGACAAAAAAAAAATAGGATTCCTCCTTTAAGCATTCAATCCTACAAAGCAAGTATCAGATTCTTAATGTCCTAAAGCATCCTTTTTAATAACAATCTGCTTGTTCGGGTTTTTTTTATTCATCAAAATGGTCCAAATTAAAAAAGCAGGATGGGACAAAAAAACAGAGGGAAAAAAAGGACACTATGAGGGACAAGAGTTCAGCTCTGCTCCAGACAGCTTTACAGGAGATCCAGCAACAAAGACTTCCTAAACATGCAAAGAACACCATGGATTCCAAATAAATTTAGCTGATGTACCATGGTTAGCTACCTGAAATCTGAAGCAGAAATACATAACAGCTGTTGCACAAATTATGTTCCCATTTTCTGAGGTTCAGGGAAATAATCTCGCATGAACGGACAAGAGCCAAAGAGCATTACTGTGCAACCTAAATTCTTCAATTACATTACTAGTCATTACTAGTTTAACCATAACATTATTCCATAAGGTAGATTTTAACCCCCAAAACCCCAATAATTGATGTAGTTATTAGTAAATATCTGAAGAGGACCAGGACTACTTTGTGTTAGACACACTAAAAACAAAATAATAATTTAATATTATTTTTAATTATTAGTTAATTATACTTAAATTATAAGTGTTCTGTCCTAGCTTTGCACTAGGACAAGAGGGGTTAAATTCTAGAAAGCATTCTGAGTGTCATTTGTTTTTCCAAACATAGAATCTAATGATTTTTTAAAAATTAACTCCCTGCCCAGCACGTAAATGAATCAAACCCATTCTTTATGCTTTTTACCTAAATTATTTTAGTTACTCTTCTGACAAAAAAATTACTCTGAGAAAAAAAATTGGTACACACAGGTATTTCATATAAAGCAAACTTTTGAACTGTGTTCAACACAGGGCATCAACAATTAGGAATTAGGCAGTATTGTAAGTGAAATAGAAGCTGTTTCAACATAAAACATCTTTATAGCACAAATCTCACGAAATGATATTAAGAAAAACAAGAGGTGTATTTGTCCTTTTTCAGCTGATGAACAAATGGAAAAGAATTACATGGCCAAAGTAAAGAAAGACTTTAAAAAAAACCAAAAAACCCAGAAAACTCACATTTAAGTTGTCTCCTTTGGTACAGAAGCTGCAATAGAAACAATTCCATCTACAGCTATATAAAAAGTTACAGTTAAAATCCAGACCACCAATCCAAAATTTTGAAAACCAAAAAAATCATTAATAATTTTCTAAAGAAATGTCAGAACTTAAAGAACAAAGAGGAAGAGAAGGAATATTATCATAAATATGCGAATGAAAAATTCTAATTTCTGCATTTATGTTCTAATAAATTCTACCATGCACAAGCATAATCTTGATATGTTTTTTATTATATGAATAGCGTATTTTTGACTGAATAATCCAATATTCAGAAAATCCTGCCAAACGTGTAAAAGATAAGAATAATTCCTCTACATACAATTTAAAACACTACCATGACCTGAACCATAATCACAAAATTCTCTACCACACATCTGACAGTGTACAAGACCTACTTGACTACCAGGAGAAAAAAAATCTTTTTTCTTTCTGCTCCATCACTGGTCAGCATTTTTACACATTCACTGAGATTGGAAGGGACCACTTGAGACCATCTAAATCTAATGTCCTGCTCAAGCAGGTGTCACAACAAGTTAGCTGGAACCATAAGATCCTTTCCAACCCTGACCATTCTATGATTTTTATGATGTACAGCAAGTTGTTGAATATAATGTCTAGTTAGTTTTGATTATCTCTACAGATAATCTACACCAATTTTTGACCATCATAACAGTAAAAAAAGTTGTCTTCCATGTTCAGATGGAATTTCCTGTTTTCTCTGTTCTGCTCAGAGCCTCTTGTCCTGGAAGTAAGCACTACTGAGAAAGGTCCAGCTCCCTAATCCTTGTTCCCTCCCATCAGCTATTTATAGAGATGCAGGAGATTCCCATTGAGCCTCCTCTTCTCCAGGCTGAACAGCCACAGCTTTCACACCTCTCCAGGTGTGGGAAGGATCACATCCCTTGACCTGTTGGCAAATCTCTGCCTAATCCAGCCCAGGACACCACTAGTCTTCTTTGCCACAAGAGCACTTCACTGTCTCAAGGGCAGCTTGCTGTCCACCAACTCTGCAGGTTTTTCTCTGCAGAGCTGCCTTCCACCAGATTGTTCCCTCCTGTGTAATAGGATAATTTCCCTGTGTTTTTACAAGTAAAAACAGGGGTTGCACTTAATCCCAATGACAGAACATGGTACCCAGAGGAGAGAAGTACTTCTCAATTTAGAACAAAACAGAAAAAGGCAAACATGGTATTTCAAAAACTGAAACAGATGTAACTGGCTTGACTGCAGTTATAAAAATGGAAACTCAAATTATGGCCTAAGTGTGGCTCACAGCTTCATCTTCGGAGCATTAGATACACATGGATTGTGAACAGCTGCAGAAAGCTGTGAGGAACCTTCATATGAATTAAACTACATGAAAGTAAAGTGTATTTGTATTCATATTTGCTAATGTCTTGCACGTATGATCTCTTCCAGGTAAAAAAGTATCATCATGCCTTTTGAGGACTCCAAGGAAGAATAAATTTGCATAGTAAAGCTCTGACACTATCGTTCATTCTGCATGGTGAAGCTCCTTGTAGTCCTGCTGCTGCTGCCATTGAAGCAAGTATCTAATCCCAGAGAGGAACTGCTTTCACTTGAATATGTACATGCAGGACTGATGCCCAAGCAAGCACTTAAATGAAAGAAAAAACAGTTTTTTCACGATCAGCAACTCTTATATCAGTTTACAGCCTATGTATATTTTTTTACAAACATCCTGTAGAAAAGAGTACATCCGTTTATTAATTGTCCATATACACACCAACAACAGCAATAATTAAAACTCATAAGACCTTATTAGCTTTCTGCCAGTTGTGAGAGCTATATATTGTACCATATGGAGACCCACAACACAACTGTCAACAAAAGAAAGCCCCACAAGAAAAGACTAATTAATTAATTTAATTTAAATTGTTACATATTTCAAATGCAGCACTAAAATACCCCATGCATGAGAGAAAAGCTTTCGCAGCATAAAAATGGCTATAAGCTTCTAATGGCTTTTCATATTCTCACACTTAAAAGCATATTTCTATTCACTTACACTGACTTAAAAACCTTTGCATAATTCCTGCTTATTGACTTAATGCTGGAATCCAGAGTGTGAGCAAAGAGGTTAACACTGAGCTATTTTACTTCTAAAATCCAGGGAAAGAATATACTACCACAGTAATTCGCCCAAGTCAAATGACTGCTTGTTATAAAGCACCTGCCTAGGGAGAGCCTGTTTTTCAGGGTAAAGGACATGGTATGGAGTTCACAGTTCACTGTTACTAGCAGAGTTAAAATTTAAAAACTTTACTGGAATGAAGTATCTTGATCTATACATCAAATTTTAGTTAAATTCATGAAAATCTGTCAAGGCGCAGATTTAATAGCAGAAGTGAGCCCAAAGAAATCTTTGTTTAAAGTTCTCTGAAACATACTTTTCTTTGGATAAAAATTTTCTATTAAATTCAAGATTTACCACAAATAAATGCTTCAAAATTTCCAGGTTATAAATAAAGGCTGAATTCCATAAACCCTTCTGTTTTCAAAGTAAGATCTGTAAATATTTGTCATAAACCATTAATATGAACACGTTTAAATTAAAAGTGTTTCAAATAAAAATTTCAAATCTTTATGTGACCACACTGCAAAATATGAGAAGAATCCAGACTGAATGACTCATGCTGCACATGCAACTCTGAGTTTTCTGTCAAGCTCCTCAACACTTTACATGAAAACAGTGACATGTATGAACACAAAAGCTGCAACACTAGCAAACAACAGACGCATGCAGTACTTGATGTAGTCGAAAGCCAGAGTCACATTCAACCAGCCTGCATGTGTTCTGTTGACTTCTTGATCCCATGCATTTTGCAGGTATCAAACTGCTCCCCAGTACTTGCAGCTGCAGCAGTTAAACACTGCACAGTACAACAGGCTGGTGTCTTGTTGGATGCTGGCACTCCTTTCCCTTTTGTCTGATCACAGCTAAGCCTCCTCTTTAGCAGCAGAACCCAAGCACCAAGCAGACACCAGAGAGATGCTTAACTTGAAGTCTTTGTTTCAGTGGGCGAAAAAAAAAAAACCAAACCAGAAACAAACACAGAGAGTCACCTAAAAACACTCTACAGGATTGCAACTAATTTATGTGCAACTGAAAGGAAAGGATGCTTCACTAGCTAAGGGTTTCTGCATTCAGCAAAGCATGTGTGCTCCTGGCAACTCCTGGGAATGCAACCTAAACTCAAATTAGTCCAATATGGCATACAAGTAAGGACAGAGGCTTTAACAGCAAGCATGACCTGTCAAAGACATGAGCTGCCCTCAAAACGTGCACAATCAAACTAACAATGGAGAACTGAGATACTTTTTGAAAGAACTTAGGTTCCTTCAGCTAAAACTAAGATTTAAAGATGTGTGAAAGGAAGGAGCTTAGGAGCAGAGAGGAAGGATCCAGATTCTATGCATGGAATGTAACACTGAGCCCAGAATGGTTCAGAGTTAATATCCAAGTAACTTGGATGGGTAGGTGGTAGTGATGGTGGTGAGTTTCCCTTTCCCCATTAACATATTTGGACAGACCTAAGGAAGAAGAAACATAAAATTGTTAATATCTCCAAGATCATTGAGTCCAGTATCAACTTAGCATTACCTCAAAGAATCATCAGCTTCAAAGCACAAGCATTACAAGCTGACTTCCAAAGCTGATTGACAACCGATATCCAGAACAGAAATTTCCTCAAATACCTAAAACCAAGGAAGGGTTTCAGAACCCAGACTTCTCACCAGCTGCACTGCTCAAGGCCAGACATCCCTTGCAAAAATGTCCTTGAAAAGATATGACTGTAGCTTGGTTTTGCCTTGCAGTACCCTGTCTCTCAGATATATTATTTATCTAGTATCATCCCACACTGTTAATACAGCTGTAAAACAGCGTAGTGGCAAAATCCAAATATGGCTCTCAATTTTATTTACTAAAAGATCTTATCATAGCCATACCTCTTCACAGCTGTTTTCTCACAGTAGTAGATGGTGCTACTAAAGGTCCACTACATCTGTAACCAAAGTGTTTCCCTTCCTTTCTCCCCTCCAAGGAAAAACACAAGTGGCTGAAACACCACTGCCCATCCCCAGCTCCTTTCTCACAGCATTGCAGCCCTGTGCCTTCTGCAAGCATCAGCAGTACCAGAATCTTGCTGTCACAGAAAAAGCTTATAGTCTGGTTGTTTTTCTCCATGATCAAGCCCTTACCTTGAAGTGGACGCCTTGACAGCCTGACCCTTCACAAAAACCCAAACACAGATAATGACAAACCATCACTGGGAGTGCTAAGGCTGTACATAAGGAGTTAACTGACAAAAGTTACAGTCACAACTGACAAAAGGATATGTTTTAGTTCTGAATGCGTTTTTTCTTTTTGCTTATGAATGTTATAATTCTAAGACATGACTGTGTAACAATTCTCACTGCTGAGACATTTAGGAAGCTTGTTTTTACACTTCATGTAATCATGCATTCTTCGTAACTCCCTAGAGAAAATGTTCAAGTTACTACAGGGTAGACATAATAGATATTTAGCCCAACATAAATATGCTCACAGAAACTAACAATCTGTCCTTGAAAGAATGTAGCTAGTTTAAGCCATGATTTCCTTACTCTCAAGGGGAGTTTAATGTTTATTTCCTTTTTCTTTTTCCACATAGAATAGAATATTTTGTTGGAAAGGACCAACAATAATTATCCAGTTCAAATGCCTGACCACTTCAGGGCTCACCAAAAATCAAATTAAGTATTAATTATTAAGTATTAAATGCATTGTCCAAATGCCTCTTAAACATTGACAGCTTGGGGCATCAACCACATCTCTAGCAGCCTGTTTCAGGGTTTCACTGCTCTTTTAATAGAAATGCTTCCCAGTGTTAAGGCTGATCTAATCTGGCTATCAAAAATCAAACCCCTATAGAACACACATACAAAACTCAAACAGTTCCATAGAATCGCATAATTGTGGCTACAAGAGAGCTGAGGAAGACTCCTGTGTAATCTCCTGCTCAAAAGCAGGGTCAGCTATGAAATCATTGTAAACTGCTCAGAGCTTTCATCAATTTCACATCAGAAACGTTCCCATCTGCTGCACGATATTCCAGGACAATCTCTTTCAGCATGTGACCATCCTAAAGATACTTGAAATAAAAGAAGGGATCGAGAAGAGTTTGTGTTTTCTATTTAAGTAAAATTAGGAAAGGAAAACAAGGTTTATACAAAGGAGAACGTTAAAGTTTGAAAGAGCAACAGCATGCTATAGAAACAGCACAGAACACAGGCAATACTGACACAGGAGTACTGTGCAAGTCCTAGGCAGTTTGAGATTTATCTTGATGAAAATATAGCCCTTCCAGATTGGGACCCTCTAACACTGGGCTCTTCTCTATACCCACAAAATTAAAAAAAAAAAAATTCCTTTGTTAACCAATGTACAATGAGAAATAACAATGGATGTTGGGAGTGCTGACTGACCTGAATCAGCTAGCTGAACATAAGCCAGCAGTGCGCCCAGGTGGGCAAGAAGGCCAGTGGCCTNTCTGGATCTGGCATTGGGTGATGTGGTCTAGGAGTTTGGGGCAGTGCTTGGTTTGGGACAGCTGGACTTGATGATCTCAAATCTCTCTTCCAACCATGGTGAATCTATGATTCTGTGATTCTATCCACAGCTCACACATCTAATCCTTACTAATCCTCACTGATACCCATGTGGATCCCAAAGGAGTGCTGCAGAAAAATGAAGCAACTGCCATGGCCCAAAAAAAGTCTTCAGAATTGACGGTAAGGCAAAAATTTACAAACAAAAACAAACAAACAAACCCCCCAAATCAACCAACCAAATGAAAAAGCTCCCTAAATCCCCACACAAACAAAAGAAACACCAAAACTCTTTTTCAAATCCCAGCTCTGAGACACTAAGAGCAATACAGCTCCAGATTTCACTTACATGTGGTAACAGCTTACATACTCTGCACATCAATCTACTTCTCTCACAGCAATGCAACATCAATTGTATATGAAACTAGCACTAGATCCTGCTGTAAGGGGTTAAATTAGCTCTCAAACCCATTGACAAAAACTAAAACACTACAACTAAGCTAAGATTTAAAACCATCTCCTTCCTTTCAGTTTAAGATGCACTGCCTCAGAGAATTAAATTACTTACTTAAGCCAGCATTTTCTTACACACACAAAACCCACAAAAAGTGTGCTTTAAATAACATTAACAATTCTTCCAGACTCTACTCTTGCCCTTACTGGGGACTTCATCTATACAGGAAAGAATATGGCCTTTCATGGTCTTTGACTTCTCTTTAAATAATTATGATTCTACAATTTGAAAAGAGTCGACATTATTTTTTTTAAAAAGGAGAAAGGGGTGATTATTTTTTTACCAATGATTATTAAATTAGGATCAATTTTTTATAATTTCCTTACAAACTTTAATCCATACTTACCAAAAGCAGCATCGGCCTCTTCCATGTTGCTAACCCTAAGATTCCACATAAGATAGCCTACAACATCAAAAACATAGCATCACCAAGAAGCAAAGAACTGTTCACAAAATGCCATTTTCCCTGTTTTTACTTTGGAACATTACAGTAATGCTAGGAAGATACAAAGATCCACTTTAAAGCAGAGAATACCTGTGCTGATGAGGTTATTTGCCCCCAAGAGTATCCTGTGAAATAACAACCAAATTAAAACTGCTAGGTTTTTTTTTTTTTCCCTCTCAGAAAACATGCATTGCTGACAAGTAGTATGTCAGCAATTCTAACCTCCACGTCTGCCTTAAATAATTGCTTTCAGCCAATTGAGTACTTGTTCTCTGCAACATGGCTAACAAATCTAAAACTTGTCTTTTTCCTCTCCTCTGTCAATCACCATCTCAGTGATTTTTTCTTCTTTCTTCGCCTTTGCTGACTTCTGACCATTTCGGTAAGCTAAAACCCAGAGTACGAACCCTACCAACACCAATAAGGAGCACCAGCACTAGCTCCCTGAAACGTTTTGCTGTTTAATCAGATGAATGCTAGTATCAGCGCAAGGAAAGAAGTTAAAGTAAAAGCTCACACTTCTGCAACAGCAGTTGCTAGACCAAGCTTGCTCAATCACAGAACTGAACCCTATGATTCTTTCTTTACCTTACAGGGCAAAGCAACTTAGAAATGATAAAGAATTGCTGTAGAACAGAAACAAACAGCCTATCCAAATACTGTTTCACAGAAGAATGGGAACCTTATAAAGAAAAGCAAGTAAGTTTCTCAGCATGTCCAATAATTCAGTAGATATACTTTTAATTCACTGGACTTTGTGACTAAGCCAGTGGACACCAAGCTCCTACCCCAAAAAGAAACAGGAAGACTGGAACAAGCAGGAAGTCATCCACCAGTATTTTTAATAAATCCCTTCTGTAACTTCATTCACCTGACACGATCAATCTAATTTAGCGTAACACACATATATGACTTGGCCAAACACCTACTGCTACCATTACCGGTGTTGCAAAACCACATACATAACTCTGCAGTTTCATAACAAAGTATTTTTTGAATTCTCTGACTGCAAAATGGACATATGATTTTATAACAAATAATACCACATCAATACCGATGTAATTTTTTTCCCTTAAGGGCAACAAATTTATTTCATTGCATCTGTTAAGAAAAGAAAGTATTTCTCAAAATTTTCCTGACGTGCCCCTCACAAGTCAGCATGACTCATCCATAATGAAAAGAAAACCAAACCAAAAAGCACCCAACCAGACACATCAGTCAGCTTTTAACGGCATCTGCTTTTCCAGGTTGCTTTTGGGCTAAAATTTTCACTTATATTTTTATACTCAAACAGTATTTTGGTAACTTTCCTGAGGATACTATTGTTTCAGAAATACAATTTCAAAATTCCAATAATAAAAATAATAAAAACTAATACCCTTCTTGATTATTAAAAATACCGAATACTTCTATCTTACACGTGCAATTTTAAAGCATTGTAAAGGCATAAGCATGGTTCTGTGTGCAGAAATCAAAGGAAGTCCATTGGTTACATACATTTAAACTTCTTTTAACCTAGAATAAGAAAGTAAAAAAAAAAAAAAAGAAAAAAAGAAAAATCACAAGAGAGATACCAAACACAGACATTTGGATGGTCTGGATCTCCCCTCACCCCCCAAGGACTGTGTACTTTCAGGGATGAACAAAGCATTATTGCCCAAATACTGATCCCCAAACTACTTCATTGAGCAACCCCCAAATTACAGCATTTGCACAGGTGGTGAACAATACTGGCCAATTTAATTGAAATGTTTAAAGCGAGGGATAAGCTGATACTGTTCACACAGACAGCAGGAGCTTAGTGTTCCATCCCAGTACACGACTTGCTGATTGCTGGAGGGCCCACAAACTGGGACCAATCAATCTGACTCTCCCTACACTTATTAACTTCCGTGTACTACTGCCTAGCTTCTGCAATACAAACTCTCATATATATTCCAAATTTATAAAGCTGAGGTTTAAAGCAGGGCCAAACAGGAGATGAAATAACTTCTCTCAGTACTCTTCACAAAACCGCCCTAAGTCCATCCATTTTCTCCCAGGAACATTGCTGATTTATTTCTACATTATGCCTACGAGTAAAGGCACAAAGCACAAACATGCAACAGCTACATGCAAAACGACTTTTGAAAATCCTGTGTCTTATAGCGCACAATAACTGAGTACTTTTTTTTTTTCCCCCAAAACCGCATTTCAAAAATAGGAAATAAATCCCCTGTTCGTTTGTCGCGACGTTTGTTACCAGTTGAGGTTCTGCAGACATCCTACAAAACTTGCAAAAAGCCGTTACCCCGTTACTTGGTGGCTGTT
>VWYO01009096.1:35759-54052 GCA_013400275.1 Rhadina sibilatrix
CAAGGAAGGAGGATCTGGAAATTATCTCAACCATGTGTTCTGCTTTTCAGCTCAGCCAAAACAATTTTACACCTGCTTGGCTTGGCTTGTCTAGACATGGCTTCGAGAAATATAAAAAATATAGCTTTTGGTATTAAAGGAAAATAAGGCATGTTAAAACATCATGTCATTGGCTCAGATAACAGCTGTTGCTTCTCTCCAGAGAAAGGCGCAGAAGTCACTTTTGGAGTTGCAACCTTATTGCATCTCTTAGTTTATTTATTTTAAACCAAAATATTCAGGATGTAAAGCACTCCTTACCAATAAAAAAAAATCCCAGAATATCCTGAGTTGGAAAGAGACCCACAAGGATTGTTGAATGCGACTCCTGGCCTTGTATAGGACACTACCCCAAGAGTCACACCATGTGAACGTATTGTCCAAATGCTCCTTGAACTGTCAGGCTTGGTGCTGTAGCCACTTCCCTGGGGAGCCTGTTCCAGTGCCCACACCTTTTATGTGAAGAATCTTTTTCTAATATATAACCTAAACCTCCCCTAACGCAACTTCAGGCCATTCCCTTGGACCTTGTCACTGGTTACCACAGAGGAAAGTGTCTGCCCTCCCTCTTCCCCTCACAAGGAAATTTTAGGTTGTGGTTAAGTGTTCCCTCAGACTCCTTTTCTCCAGGCTGAACAAACCAAATGACTTTAGCCACTCCTCATAAGGCTTCTCCTTAAGGCCCTTCACCAGCCTCATGGTCCTCCTTGGACACCTGTGGAGTGCCTCCGCCCCAAGAGGTGGAGGTGTGGGGTGGGCGTGCCTCTGCAAGCCCAAGAAAAAGCACTTCACCCCCAAGTTACATATAAGGTATCAACCTAAAATGTTCTTTTTTGTTATCATTGATCATTGATTAAAGTTAGACTGAAATGTCTCCACCTCAGTTATTCCTTGGT
This sequence comes from Rhadina sibilatrix, assembly GCA_013400275.1. Taxonomy (NCBI): domain Eukaryota; kingdom Metazoa; phylum Chordata; class Aves; order Passeriformes; family Phylloscopidae; genus Rhadina; species Rhadina sibilatrix. The sequence continues at coordinate 36,695 of VWYO01009096.1, forward strand.
TACCTTCCTTCAGCCCACCCCATTGCTGTCCTCACTGCTCTTGGTATTGGACCCTGACGTTAAACTCTGCCCTTCCTCTACCCTATAAAACCTACCACCTTACCTTTGTTCTTGATCTTGTCTCTGGTCAGCATTGCGATTATGTTGTAATAAAAAATAGTTGGATTTCCAAACAAGAACCTGTCTCATCTCTATCTATGTTGATCAGTAGCTGTCTTGAGACACCAGGGCCCCAGGGCAGTTGTTGCTCCTCTGCAAAGTGGATCGCAACAGACACCCTTTAGCTGTTTAACATATTTTTGTGGTGCTCAGAATTGCCTGCAGCTGAGGCCACCCCAGAGCAGAGCAGGACAATCCTCTCCCTTGCCTGGCTGGCAATGCTGGGCCTATGCCCCCCAGGACATGGTGGCCCTCCTGGCTGCCAGGGCACTGCTGCCTCATGTTCAACTCCCCATCGACCAGGACCCCTAGGTCCCTTTTCGTGGTGCTGCTTTCCAGCCTCCTGTTCAGCAGGTGGGAAAAATTCATACTTACACCTGAAGATATATACATGTAAGAAAAAACAGAGCTGTAAGAAATAAGTTGATTTGACTTGAAGGGGAGAAGTATGCTGCTGCTCATACAGTTGCTCCAGATGAACCACTGGAGTTTCCTGCCGGTGAAAGAAGCATGTTTTCTATTCTTACTTTTCTACTAAATTGAAGTTATTTAAGATTTATACTGACTTGTTCTCCTTTATCACCCTCTACATGGTTTATGACATAACTTAACTCTTTAATGTTATTCTTTAATGTAATGTGATTTATTTTAAAAACATTTTCTCTAACAGAGGGAAGCAATATTTATAATACAGCCAATAACTGCTTGTAATTCTATGTACTCAGACTAGACTTACTTGTCAGCTGGTCTGTTTGTGTCATCATCACTAACACATTGATGTATGGCTGGTAAAAATCAACTTTTGTATTTTTAATAGCAAGAGTCCATAGCAGTGGTGTTTATTTCTCCTGAAACATACAGAAACATACATGTTCAAGTTCAGTGAAATTATGTTCATACTATCCAAAAATTTGGAAATTTATTAAGTAAAAAGTGTTGTCAGAAGAAATCTTACACTGTGAGAGAATTTTCTATAATCATTTTTGGGTTGTTTTGTCTAAACAGTACATCTGAGCAGGAATTTGTGCACTTTATTCATATGCTGATAATGCTGATCTCTCTAAAGTCATAGTGGTCCCTACAATTTTTCCTTTCCTTTATTCTTTACTCAAAGCACTGGCTGTAAGACCCTGGGAAATCTTTTACCCAGCTCTGGCAGGAAGGTGGTGATGACAATTTGCATTCCTCTAGCATGGAGAAATTGCATGCTTCTTGTTCCTGTTAGCATCAAGGTGTTACATTGCCTCTGAGCATGCAAAACACACTTCCATTCAGTAGGGATAATGTAATATTTATTTGGAGCTTCTACCTATGCTTCTAAATAGAATCTGAAAATAAAATAAAATAAAAAGTCATTGAATATCAGTTAAGTTCTACTTTCTCTAAAGATCCCATTTTTTTAGGATATTTAAGCACTTGGTTGGAACGCCATATTTTGAATACCATAGATGCCAAGTGTCTTTGAAAATATGTCCTTTGGGGTCACATTAAAGCTTCTGAACAAAGCACACGTTGAGAGCTGTGAAGCAGCCAGGTGCTGTTTTTTTCTGCACTGCAGTTCACCCTTCTGCAATTGCTTACTTGTCTCCACTGACGACCCATAAAAGTGAACCTTCCTGCTCTGAAGTTTCTCCATTGGGTGAGCTGCCTGCCAAAACAGCTGGGTTTAGGACTAGCTCTTTCATGACCTAGCCTAATTGACTTGAAAAGTTACTCTACTTATAGCTGTCACCCTACCATGAATTGGAAACACCTCTTTACAAACATGCTTATTTGATGTTAAGCTTACTGCCTCATCTGGGTTTCTTTTTAAGCTGCATCAATAGAGGAAAATTAATGGGTTTTTTTTCCCCCTGCTTTCCTAGATGATTTTCACTTAAGCCCCTGGGGTTTCTGTGAAATCTAACCCATTCTGTAGAGCTTTCAGTATTCCAATACCTGAGATTCCAGTATCTGAGTATTCTAGTGCCTCCCTGTATGCACAAAATAGATTAGAGGCATCATTTTTATTTTGGAGACAATTCTAAATTGACATGCTAGACATGTCTGCCTTAGTTATGTATGCTTCTGTTAGTTCTTCTATACTCTTCCTGAAAAAGTATTTTTTATAGAAAGGGTAAAAAAGTACTGGAATCATCTGCCCAGGGAGGTGTTAGAATCACCATCCCTGGATGTGTTTAAAAAAAGATTGGATGTGCCACAATTTAGTTGAGGTGTTGGGGCATGGGTTGGACTGGATGATCTTAAAGGTCTCTCAACCTAGTGAATCTGTAATTCTGATCACAGCTTTCTTCTTCTGTCTGTAATTTACCTAGGAAAAAAATTCCTTTTTCTCTTTTTCTCTTTCTCTTTCTCTTTTTCTCTTTTTTCTCTTTTTTCTTTTTTTAAAGTTTCTTTCTTTCCTACATGAAAAACCTTTATACCAAGGAGGTCATTGGACATTTCCTGAGGACCAATCAGGGGCTCAACTGAGGAGAGTGTTCAGTGAAGAACGTTCCTTCATGAAAAGTGCGGCTCTTCAAGGAGCCTCAAAACTACCACTCTCTTTTGCCAGAGCAAATCTTCTCTGAGAGCATTCTGTGACCAGCCACAGAGCTCTGGTTATCCCTAGAGGATGGTGTTGGATGTAGAGAAGTTGTGCTCTGAGGCTCATGGCCTGTTTTCCCAGAAACCTTTCACTGCAGGGCCCCTTCTGTCACCTCGGCTGCAGATGAAATGCAATGCATGAAGCAGCATGGTCATGCCATCTGGGCACAGGCACAAGATGCTTTGGTTTTGCATATTCTCCTTCACAAATGCAGTACTCCTTTTCCAGGCCTTTTCAGAAATGCTTCCACTGCTGTGGCAGTAGGAATTCCTGTGGGAGGAGGCATTCCCAATATTATCCTAGATTTTCACGAAGCTTGGCTGATGAGGGTGTGCAGGATCAGGGAAAGATAGTAAGAGAAGTAAGAGAGACGTTATCAGGGATATAGAAATTTATTTATTTTTTCTTTAATAAAGACTTACTGCAGCCCTGCTAGTGCTGCTGATCAGGTGGCCTCTTGAGGGGCTGGGGAGAGTCCAGATGGCTGGCAGCCCTCCTCCTTGTGGAACACTGAGGCCTCCTGGCCAAGGGGTCCCTACCCTGGCTGGGAGTGGAGGGGCTTTGGCTGTTGCCCTGGGCAGAGGGAACTGCCACTGCTGCTGGCTCCAGATCCTCCTGCTCTGCAGGGATGTGAGCAGATGGGTGGAGGGTGTAGAGGACAGCTTCTGATACGCTGGGTTGGTCCTCCATCCTGGACCCTGCAGGGCTGCTGGCAGGGGCTGCCTGTGGGACAAGGTTATCCTCCTGAGAGCTGGTAGAGATGGCCACAGTACTGTTGTCCTCCTCCCTGGCAGGTTCATCTGCCACCACCTCCTCCCCCAGCTCCTCCTGCTCTGCAGGGGTGGGAACAGATGGGTGGAGGGTGTGGAGGACATCTTCCGATGTGCTGGGTTGGTGCTCCTCACTGGAGCCTGGAGAGCTGCTGGCAGGGCTTGGGTGGGAAGCAGTAGTATCCCTCTGAAATCTACTGGAGATGGACACAGGATTGTTCTCTGAGACAGCATGGGAGTGTAGCAGCCTTTGCGCCTGTTGTGTGCACTCATTCACAAGGATGCTAATGATGCCATGGATTAGAGGTTCTGTATGTTCCTCAAGGAAGTCCTGCAGCACGTGGACCAAGACATTCCTAGCTGGACCACAGATGGACACGGCATGCAGGATAATGCTCTCTGCAATCCTTGCCATCCACCACCTAGTCCCATACTTTGCTTCCAGCTCCTGGCGCAGCCAAGGCACCACAGGGTCAAGGAGATGCTCTTCTCTCTGGAAAAGTTCTGCCCACACTCTAGGCAGGAGGCCACCCACGGGCTGTGTTCCTGTGCCTCCATGGTCTGCTGTGGATAGTATCCCCCGTGGAGCACGTGAAGGGGACTCCACAAAGGGGCTGTTTTTAACCAGCTGTCCTAGAGTTATTCCTGTCCAGCTGCTGGTATTTGCTGACTCTTCAGAACTTGCAAAGACACAGTCTATATAGCTGTCCGTCTGCACAGAAAACCTGACAGCCTCTATCAGTTCTCTGCAGAGTGGGCACACTCTTTGCATCTCTGCCCAACGCATGATGCAGGCCAGGCAGAACTGATGGAGACAGGGCATCACATAAGCAAGGTCATCTCGAGCATCGCGGCAGATGGGGCAGTTCCACTCTGTTTCCGTGGCCCTGTCTATGCCTTTTGGCAGTCTGGATCGAATTAAGAATGAGAAGATGCTCCCCATCACTGGCACTGGCACTCCTGAAAGGTGTCACATGCTGCAAAATAGGGATGCCATGGTCATGAGTTGTCCTGGGGAGGGGGAGGAAGAAATGCTCAGACCCCTCAAGAAGGACCCTCCCAGTTCCCCAAGCCTGAACACTCATTCTGTGGCCACCCTAGGGGGACATTTCCCTGCACAACTCATCTCTGCAGTGCCTAGCTGCCTGAGCCTGGGGAAACACTATTGGGGGCTCCTGGATGGGTATTGAGAGCTGTCAATGGTAGATGCAGCACTGGAAAAAGCCTGTCTTGACACTCCAGACCTTATGGACATGTTCAACAGGAATCCAGGCATAATCTGGATTAGGTCAGGCTCTGGCAGCATCCAGATGTACACAGTAAAGGATACAAGGAGACAATCCAACAAGGTGATGTCACAGTCCACTGCCAGTGATCTGCTTCTACTACCCTGTTACATCACAATGGGATGTCCACCTCCATGGTATTCAGACCAACACAGCATGTCAGAATTTGATGTCCATGGGTGTCCCAGTAATCCCCCAGAGAGGAGGCCCCCAGCCCCTGGACTCTCCCCAGCCCTGCAAATCCCATCAGAGTAGTAGTGGTGCTTTCTCAAGCAGACGGGACAATGGAAGAAGTTCTGAAAAAAACACCAGAGTAATGCTTATAGAGAAGTCATGAGTGAAAGATTGGATAGGCATTCCTCATGCAAGATGAGGAAAACTCCAATAATGCCTAGTACAATATCTGCTTACCAGCAAAGGGGCTTTAATGTCAGAAGTGAAAATCTCTAGTGGTGAAGAGTGTGACTGCCAAGAGTGGCTCCTAAAAGATCAGACAGTAAAGTTTCCTTAATGGAATTAGAGTTCAGTTTAAGCAGGGGAAAAAAGAAACCCCTATGCATTAATGTAAAAATGAGTATTTTAAGAGGAGAGGATGAAGAAAGGAAAAGATACAGCAGATTATGGATAGGAAAAGTAGGTAATTCTGAAAGCACTGCTTATATGAGCACTACAGGTATATTTCCAATGAATATAAATGAATATAAATGAAAGCAAAGCAAAACCAAACCCCAAACCAACCAAAATGAAAAAATCCAAAACACAGAAAAAAGGTTTATACACAATATTATCTGAAACTTTGGAAATTGTTTCCAGACACATTCAGTTTATATAGTGGTTGATACTATTTAGAGAGCAGGAAAAAAATATTAAAGGCAATAGAAGAAGGAAAAGCCATATTAGCATGTCATGGGTTTATTTTTTTCTTGATATTGCTTCAAAATACCTACACAGGTAACTCTGAACACAGAGAATGCTAGTGTATGAGATACACTGGAAAATGTGTAGCTTTGCAACCTTTTTTTTAACAAGCAGCAAACACCATAACTAAACAGGCGTGACTGCTATGCTGCATCCTCATGGCCATTGACCCTTGTTGGCTTTACTGATCAAGTGGGCTGCTGTGAGCCCTCAGGTTATACAGACATATAAAACTATGTAGCTTTCAATGAGACTTTAAAAATCTCCTACAAATCCATTTCTCACACCCAGGGTCACTCTGGAAGAGACACCTGAGCCATCTGTAGATGCAACTCAGCACACAGGCCTTGGATGGCAGGAACGTGTTGCGTTCACCTGGCCAATAGCCTAACACAGGCAAGAACAGGAGTAAATGTACAGGCCAGAGGACAGCTGTCACTGTCACCCTAGGAAAATCAAAGTGCCAGAAAGTAGAGGAGAGAGTGACCCACTCCAAAGCCCAGCTCTGCAGTGTTACCAATTGACCTTGTGGTCTCTGCTACCCCTAGCAATAAAAGGCATCTTTGAGTGCAAAGGCTCTCATGCTTAGCCTGAACTCCATACCAATGTGACACTTGAGAAACTTAAAAGTCTTGCTGACAGATGAAATATTTCTCAGTAGAGATTTTTTTTTATTATTAAAAATATAGTTTTCTGATGAATCACACAGAATTACAAGAATCATCAAGGCTGGAAGAGACTTTCAAGATCATCTAGTCTAATCATCAACAGAGCACCACTATAACCATTCCTACACCATATCCCCAAGAGCCACATTGAGATGCCTCTTGAATGCTTCTAGAGGCGACTTCACCACCTGGGAAACTTATACCAATGCCCAAGCCCTCTTTCAGTAAAAAGAAATTTTCTAATATCTAAGTTGAACCTCCCCTTAGGGGCATTTCCTCTAGTCCTTTCATTTGAGACATGGCAGAAGACAACTTATGTCAGGGATTTTCTCAGGGATTACTCCTGTGCCTTACCAGAGCATTAGGGAGGCAGCAGACCTCCCTGCGGGATGGGTCCCAGTTGCCATATTGGGCCCTTGTTTCCCTCAGAAAGGAGTCACCTACAACCATTTGTTTTTCACTTCCTCTGGAGGAAAAAGGAACTTTGTTTCAGCATTGAAATACATGGGACAATCCAAATAAATGTTTAATTTTGGATGGAAAAAACCTTAGTCTTGGCCTCCCAAGGTGTTCTGTGTTATGGGGTGTTCATGAGGGAGAGATGCCACTTCTAAATGGCTAAGATAGATATAGTCACTCATACCATTCCAGAGTCATGTATTTCAGTACTTTCCAAACAAATTCAACAACAAATTTTCCTTTTGAGATGAACAAGTAGTCTTGATGCTAATCAGATATTGAAATCCTAATAACTGCTGTATAAAACATTCTAAATTCCTGCTGATCAGAATGAAAGTGCAGTATAATCTAGATTTTCCACATTTGGGTTTAACCTCAGGCTCAGTTGTTCAGTGATGTAAAGTAGCTTTACTTTCTCTCAGAAACATTTTTTTAAAAACCCCAAATCCAACCAAAAACTCTTTTTAATTTAACACAATTTTTCTATATCTATGGTCTGTATATATTAACTTATGCTTTGGCTGATTTTGATGTAGATTGTTAAAATTTGTTTTGTAGAACAACTTTGTGCATAAAAAGACATCTGCCTGTTTATACAAATGGTAGAACTTTTAGTCCCAGTCCAAGTAAACACTAGTTTATGTCCTTCTGCTGGGAGCCATGTAATAGCAGAACAATGTGGGGTTTTTTGTGGTTTAATTTTTCTCTACTAGGCAGGTAAGAAACAACTGATGTTTGCAACTAGAGAGTAATTAGAGAGAATAGCAATAATTTAGGAGCCTATAAAAAACAGATTTTCAGCCTTCACTTTCAAAAGTTTAGATGTTGTAAGTGGAGGCCCTTTACCAGGTCAGGGCATTTACCTCCATAGAATTTGTGAGGGACTGGATTTTACATTTTCAACGACTAGTATACAACTATTTACACTTGTAGAGTGCAAATCCTAAATCTCAAGAAATTTTTTGATTTGGAAAGCTGAGGACAAGAGCAAATTCTACATCAATACTTCATGCTTTAAGGAGGTGGTTCTTTCTAACATCTTCCAGTGAGTCCTGGATGCTCCTTATTTTCCTATTTCTTGTTCACAGGAATACAGATTCATGCTACTGATTTCCACTTGAACATTGAGACATTGACTGTAACCCTTTCAATGCAGCCATCCAGCCAATTACTTATCAATTGACTACTTCGTTCATTAAACTAGTCTGTCTCCAATTTAGCTGCAAGAATACTGCAGAAGACTGTCAATAGCTTAACAAAAGTCCAGGTAGATGACATTTGGGACTTTTCACTTTTCCACTGATGCAGTCATTGCACTGTAGAAGGCCACTGGGTTAGTCAGACATGATAAGGTGCCAGGAGACCTTATTGCTCTCTACAACTGAAAGTAGCAATGTGGAGCTGAGTTCTTCTCCCAGGCTACCAGTGACAGGACAAGAGGATATAGCATTAAGATGTTTCAGGGTAAGTTCATGTTGAACATCAGGAAGAATTTCTTAATGGAAATGGTTGTTAAACATTGGAACAGGCTGCCCAGAGCGATGGTGGAGTCACCATCCCTGAAGGTGCTCAGGATACAGCTGGATGTGGTACTTGGTGCCATGGTCTAGTTGACAAGTTGATCAGTTGGTCCTTTATTTTTCTCCTGGCACCATGCATTTACAGGGGGGGAGCATTCCATGATGACTCATCATCATTGAGTGGCAGAAGGTGATATCCCAAGTGTCAGGATGTAACATCTTTGGGGGATGGATTGTGACATCACATCACTTGTGATTGTATTTGTGCATTGGCAGAACCTGAGCCAATTTGGCTCCAGGCTTGACTCCTGCTGAGCATGGTCTAGAAGGTCTAGCCAGGCTTCTCACAGTGCTGGGTGGTATATTGGGGGTTGCCTTTGGCAGCTCTTGGAGCTATCAGTACTGGTTCCTGGGCCTGCCTGGCTTAGTCACCTGGGGACCACAGGTGCTTGCAGCAGTGAAGGTTGGCTGTATAGGAAAACATCCCCCTAGAGTGGGGAGGATGATTAGTTCAGGCACCCAAGTTGGTGTCCTTGACAGGGCTGGGCGTTTCTTCTTCCCCTCCCTGGGACAATCAAGGAAGGTTATCACATAGTCACATGCTGCTCTGCATGACACCAACAAGGGGGAGCAGGTCCTGGTCCTCAGCTCTCCCCAGCATGCTGCAGGGCACAGAAATGGCCATGGAAACAATCAGGAGTTGTCCTATCTGCCAGGACACTCAGAATGATACAGCTTCTGCTCTGCCCTGTTACCACCAGTTCTGCCTGGGTTGCATCCAGAGATGGGCACTGAGAAATCCATTGTGCCCACTCTGCAGAACACCGGTAAGATCTATCAGGTTCTCTGAGCTGAGTGAATGCGACAATCTACAGTGTGCCATTACTCTCCCTGGAGAGTCACCAGAAGCTAGCAGCCAGGCAGGAGGAACTCCTGGAGAGTTGACAGTGGCCCCAGTAATGGGGGGAAATGGCTGCCATTACTCTGTGGTGTCCCCTCCATCTTCTCCACAGGAGATACTCTTCCTACCTCAGCAGGCATGGGTGATATCCTGCCTGACATATGGGCAGAACTTTTCCAACAGCAACAGCATCTCCTGGACCCTGTGCTGCCCTGGCTGTGCCAAAGGCTGCAGAGAATATTCTGGAGCAGGTGGTGGCTGTTACAGGCTGCAGAGAGCAGCATCCTGAATGATCTCTGTGTCTATGGTCCGGATGTGGAGGCCTTGGTCCTGAGGCTGCAGAACAGCCTTGGGGAAGGCACGGCACAACTGGTTCATGGCCTCATCAATGTCATTGTGGGCCAGAGCAACAAGGAAGCTGAGAGACTGCTGCACTCCCATGCTGATGAGGAGGAAACCCACAGACCTTCACCTAGCATTAGGTCTGCCAGCTCCAGCTCCAGCTACAGCAGCTCCTACAAGGGGATTTCTGCCCAGCAGCCCTACAAACTCCAGTGTGGAGGAGGAAGATGGTACATCAAAGGTTGCCCTCCATGGAAGTTGCTGTTCCCCAATAACCATGCCTGTCCCCACAGAGTGGGACTAACCCCAGGAGGAGCTGGAGAGGGCAGTGGTGGCAGGTCCCTCTGCCCAGGGCTGTAGCCACAGCTCCTCCACTCCCAGCCAGGTCAGGACCTGCTCACCCAGGAGGCCCTGACACACAAAAGAGACCCTATCCCCAGGACTCTCTTCAGCCCAATAAGAGGCCAAGGCAGGGACCTGCCTGAGTCCTGCAGCCCCTCAGGGACTCTCATCGTCACTTCAGATGAAGTGATGAAGCCTGGGGCCACTGAAGTCCACAGCATCTTCAGGAATTAGCTTCACCTAAGGCACTTTAAAGGGGGACACTCTAAAATGAGTCTTCCCCCTTTGTTTTAACCAATACCTTTCCACCAATAAGGAGAAACTAAATACAAGTGGATATAAGTGAAAAAATAGCAATTTACTAACAAGAAAAACTGAAACAGGCAAAAATCCCCAGTAAATAATCACTAGATACAGAATTGCTAAATCTCACAAACCCCTCACAGAAAAAGAAGAAATCCAAAATGGTGGAAATACCCCTTCCAAGATGGTGCCTGCCACAGAGAGACAAAGGGAAAAGGGCATCTGACCCCCCCTCAATACAGCGGCCTTCATAGGTGGCCATGCGGTCTGAGAGACAAAGGGAAAGGGTGGCAGCAATCCCTCCCAGGAAGGTTGGAGCTTACAGGACAGTTCTAGCTGCAGATGAGAAGAGCCAGCATGTGTAGGTCAGCACTGCCACCAGCTGCTTCTGCCTGCCACCTGCCGGACTCCACCAGTGCTGACACTGCTGTCCCCTGCGCTGTGCCGGGGCCTGGGGGGAAAGAAACTGTCTGTCGGCAATGACATGGGGTGGCCTGGCCCCTGGACTGTTCAAGATTCACCATAGGGTTTGAAAAGGTCGCTGTGAAACACTTTCTGAGTGAGAGATGCAGCTTTGACAAGTCGCTACTGTTGCAAGCCGAGAAAAACCCACCCTAAACACCTGTCTGCGTTTGGCAAAATGACACCAGGCAAAGCGGGGGCCCAAAAGGGAAGCCTCTGCCCAGCCTACCTCAACTCTAAGGCAAAAGCCAAGAAACAAGTGAGGCAAGAGGCAAGAGAGTGAGCCAAAAGACAAAATGGGCATTCTGCCTGAGTGCTCCAAGCTTGTCAAAGGGAACAGCATCACCTTCACCTGCTCCACGATTCTTGGTCTGCCTGTGCTGCTGGGCCTTAAACACACAGTAACAGTATCTGGACACAGATAGATATGGAATACAGTAAGCTTTTTGGTCACCTAGTCACCTTCCCAGGTGCCTGGGGGCAGTCCTCCAGCACCAGAGGTCTGAGTAAATGTATAAATGTCTAGTCCACAGCAACTGAGAGAGCTGGACATACTGAAACATGAGCGTATTTGAAAATTTAATCCCAGGTACAATCTGGCTTGTCAAAGGAATGTTTGGAACAAGAATCAAAAAAAATATGGAAAAATAGGATTCTGACAAAACTGTCGGTTCTTGCAACTTTAATTACTGATTAGAAAAACCCAGATTGTGTTGTTGGACATAATCCACTTGAAGTAATATATTCCTCTGCTGCATTGGAAACAAGTGACAATGTGCCCCATCCCCAGTGCATGGTATGGGAAGAGGGAACATAGCTGTTAAACTTCAATAAAGTGGCTGATCATTTTGTAATATAACTCTAAATACTGAACATCAAGGAGTTCGTTCACCCAGGTGGAATAATGGACAAGGATGAGTAGATTTTTAATATTTTTTTCCTCCTCTCAGAATCTTCTAGCACATTTCCTCCCTCCTCATCTGTAAATTGGATTTACATGGCAGACTTTTATTTTGAAACTGATGGGTGCTATGTTTCAAGGTGTGAATTTTAACAATAATATCTCTGGAGTTGAACTCTAGAGTTCCCAGAATACTTGATTTTAATTCTGAGGAATCCATGACAACAGGGATACACCCTGGAGCTGTTGGTGCTTGTACATTGTACCTTGGAGTGGTGTTTCAGAGGGCATTCTGGAATTTAATGGATCAAATTAATTTCTTTTCAAGAAAAACTAAGATTCTTCTGGGCTCAGTCAACAAGATGGAGCCATTTCAGACCTTTTCAGGAATAAGCCAGACATGAGAGTGCTGCACATGTATGTGGAAAACTCCTTTTCCTAGGTGATTACTTTCCTTGTCCAGTCTTACAGGAAAATTTGACTATATATATTTGACTATAGCAATTGCTATAATTCAGCAAAATTTATTCAGGTAACGTTTATTCTAAAGTATGAATTTAACAAAGTCATATATAAAGCATTCATATTGCCAGAGCATGTTTATAATTCTATTCTACATACTTTCTATTGCTGGGACAAGTTCCTGTGGTCTTTTTTCAGTCTCACAATTAGAAAGAATGCTATACAGCAGAGCACAACTGAGTATTTCCATCTCATGCAAGAAAAGCTATACAAAAGAGCAGAAACAGTTGCATTTGAGCTATATTTCAAAAACAGGTGATTTAATGCTTAAGACTAAAGTAGGGGAAATAAGAGACTCTGTATGTTGGTAAAGAAGCTGTAAGGAAAACCTGCTCACAAAGCAGAGGTAAATCTGGACAAGTTTGAGATAATCCATTTTGGTTGGTAATTCCTGATTTTGAAAGGATTGGGTTGAAAAGTCGCTCTGCACTGCTGTGACTCAGAATGGACAATCTGATCCCGGGATGTCTTCAAGTCACCATTACTTCTGAAAACTCTGCTCACAACTAAAAATATCTGGCATGCCTTGGGATTCTAAGGCAAACCTATTTCCTACTTACATGCTGTTTTCAGATGTTCCTCCTGGTGCAAGTGCAATCCAGTGCTATGAATCCCAAGTGTGAAGAGCCCAGTGTAAAGCTCCTCAAAGACACTGCGCTGCCCACTGGCAGAGGCTGTGTCTGTGCTGAGTCACCAGGAAAGCAAGCTAAGCCTAGGATCATTGTGCCACGGGTGAACACAGTTGACTTCCAGAGGAGTTGCATGCACTTTTTTCCCTCTCCCAGCCAGTGCATGTTTTCAACTTTCAAACTGGCTCCTGACTTTAAGGCGGGACTTTGCAAGGGAAGGGGAAGACTGCATCTCATTTTCATAGTTGGGATGTGGCTGTCCAAAGGTCTGCAAGGAATCTTCCAGGGAGCATGGAGCCTGGGCAAAGATCTGTGAGAGTGCGGCTTTTGTCTGTTCAAAAGGGGCCTCCTTTGGGCTCAGCATCTGCAGGGCACTGCAGAGCAGTGGCTGCTGCCAGAGCTCCAACACAACAAACCTGTGGCAGCCCAAGAATGACCAGACAGCTCTTCTGGATGCCCTCTGATGTGAATTTGCCAGAGAAACAGCAAGCGGGGAAGAGAGGAGCTTTGCATCAGGAGATAAGCCAACATCTCCCCACCACAAAGGGTTGTCAGGCTCCGAAGTGAGTGAGAGCAAAGGTCAGCATGCACCTACGTGCTCAAGAAGCAACTGCATGCTGCAGTAATTCTGGAAATTTATTTCTTTTGCTTCTTTTGCCCCCTAAGTCTCATGGAAGACGTTATGCTCTTCAGAACTGTTACAAACGACTCAGCCAAATTATCAATAAAAGAATTTTTATCGAAAAATTTGAGTGGAACAATCAAGAAATGCCACAATTAAGGTCAGTGTCGAGCCCGGGGTTGCCACTGGGTGAACATAAGATACGGTCTCTATCGCACCGTACCACCCTCTGTTCACAACCTGTGCACTGAGCATCCCACTTTTATACAGTGTTTCACTACACAGTACGTGATCTCAGTCTGGTTTTGCTGCTCCTCATAGGATACATATTCATGTATTCTTGATTTTCGGCTGCCGGTTGGCTGAATGGATTTCAAGAAGAGAACTGTCCATAAGAAGATTTACTGGAACCAGGTACTGGGATTCATCGTCTAGGTAGTATGGATGAGATGCATGCCAGTAGTTAAGTAGTGGGTCATTGGTTGGCCCGCTGGAGCTGAAAATCCATCTCCGTCCAGCACCCTTTTTCTCTTGTTAATTTCCTTTCCTTGGATGCCTGCAGTGATGGTAAGATATTAGACTGTGGCTTTCAGGCACAACTTGAGGTATGTGGCTTCTGAGACAGATGTGGGGGGAGTTTTGATTCAAAAGCACGGTGTGGATTTATTACATTATTCCATAAACATATTTACAATAAAACCAAATTTTATACAGCATTTATTAAAAGAACCAACTAAGAAGCACTGGCAGCTGGAAGAAGCACACTTTCTTTTAGTCATGGCTTGGGGACCAGAGGTCATGTTTATTTTGCTTTCTTTGCACCCTTGTTCCTTGCCAGGGTTCTCACTGGAGTACAGGACCTGCAGGACAGCCGCATTTCCTGAGCTACCTCAGAAAAAGCCTCGAGCACTGGATTAGGGATTGTAAGCATTTTTTTCTGCTGCTTCGTGACCAAGGAGAACTTCCCAGGCTTTTCTTTTGCATCAGCTGTACAGAAGATTCAGTTGCCAGGCACAACTAGGGCAACAGAGCCAGAGTGGCTGCTATTGTAAGGTCAAGGCAGTGGTGCCACATCACAGTGCTGCTGGCACAACCTTGTCCCGGTGCATGCAAGGCCTCCTTGTTGCAGAGTGGCTCTTCCACTCATGGCTGCAGGAGGACCCTTGTGATCAAGGAGCTCTCAGCAGACGACCTGAACCACGAGAGGAGTCTCGGGTTTTCCCGCAGCTGGCATTCAGTGTGCAGACCTGCACAGCACTGCTAAAATGATCGAGCAAGTCTGTGCCACGGTTTGCGCCATTTTTTCAGTGGCATATTCTGGCTACTACCTGACCCACCTAACACGTAAGGAAAAGTTTATCCTGGGTGTAACATCACCTGACTCTTGCTTCACTTTGCTCCTTATGCCCACCTAGCCACCCAGTTTATTTGGGAACAAAATTGCCACTAAGATGCCAGCACTTTGCTAAAGCTCCTGGCAAGAGCATCAGCTGCAAAGGGCATGTCTGTACCGGCTGGAGGGTGGAGAGTATTTGTGATGTAAGCTGCTGCAGTTGCGGGGGAGCTCGTGGCAGTGGAGTCTGTCCTTTCCTCAGCTTGCTGCTTCAACCTGCAAGTTGCAGGGTCTACGGAGAAATGTTCAGAAGTACCTCCAAAACCCCTGTGGTTCTCTTTAGGAGTGAGGAAAAGCATCCTTTGCTCCAAACTGCGCCATTAGAAGCCTTGGCTTTCTGACTTGGCCCTTTCTGGTGTGCCAAGATAGTGATGCCCTGGGCAATGAAGCATGAACTCCAAATCACTTAGGGTTTGCTGCAGAACCTAGGAGCTGTTCCCAGGCTGCTTCTGCAGAGAGCCGCCACAGCTAAGTGGCTCCCAGGGGAAGCTTTCCTGGGGTAGTATCTTCAGCAAATTGATGGGAATTAGTGCATGCAATTATTTCCAAAAATAATAAAATGCAGGCAAGAGAAGAGGAAGAAGCTGCTTGCACTTTTGGGTGGAACAGAAGCTGTGGCTGGGAAAGAACAGCTGGCATTTCCATGGCTCTGCTTCCATTTCTCTCCTGGCAAAAGAGGCCCAAAGGTAGACAGAGCCTCGTATGGTGTCCTTATTGTTCTCTTGCTTGCTGTGGGAAAGGACTATTGCTCCTGCTGGAGGGAGGGATTTTGGGAAGGGGAAATGCTCTCTGTTGGGACTGACTTGTCCTCTGGGACTCCTCAGCACAGGCACTTTTCTAAGGGTGTCTGGTTTCTTTTCCCTTGCTCGCTGCAGGTCACCTCACGTGTGGCTGGAGACAAGCTTGTCCTTTGGTGAGTGGCAAAGCAACCTCTGGTGTTGCTGGCATGTAAGAGTTGTGCAGCAAGCTGTGAGCTTGGCCTGTTGCAGTAGAGTGTGGAGTGCCAGCCTGGGAGGCTGAAAGAAAGCCCAACTGGCTCTTGGCATCAGCAGTAGGCAAGGGAGCACTGGCTCTTTTCTAATTTTCCAATGGGAGAGCCTTTCAAGAGATGAAAGCCAAGTGTGGCAGCCCAAAGGGTGTCTCACTGATTCTAGCCCCAGCGAGGGTGGAAGATGGGATGACAGCAAGATGGAGTACCACCTAATTCTCATCCTCATAGGCTTGCTATGACTCAGAATGCCGCTGGTAACAAAGTTAATGGTTTCCCCTTAGTCCAGGGGAGCTTAGCCAGCTCAGTAGCACCCAGCTGCTAAAGGATTGGCTGGTCCCAGTTTCTCTCACTGCTGTCTGTCTGCAGGGCTCAACAGCAGCATCAGCACCTCCTCTGGCTCCCTCTATTGTTGAGGAAGAGGTTGAAGAGGAGCAAAACGACATCAAACCTCCAGCTGCTGTCTCTCCACAGCCTGAACGTGCAGAGCCAGTAAGTGGCACCTGTGGTTGGCGCTGCCCTTGGTGCAGGGCCAAGCTTCAACTTTCAAAAGAGCCAGGCCTTGGCGCTCACAGCTGAAGATGCTGGGGGCTGTGTGCCTGCCATGACGTAGGGCTGCTTCAGCCAAAGCCAGGGAGCCCTGGCTAACGGCTTCTGAACTTTGACCTTTAAGCATCCCATTGCTGGGATGCTGAGAGGGCCCAAGAATGTCTCTTGGGATCAGACAAGAAGTAGCACAAAATTATTCCCGGTGTAGAAGTGAGGCCCTTGGTGCCCAGTGTCAGTCCAGGCTGCCTGTTGCCAGCGGACGGAGTGGTCCAAAGATGCAGTTCACAGCCTTGCAGGATACTTTGGAGACACTGGCCCCTGGAGGGGACCTAGCCCTCTCCATGGACTAACTAGCTTCAGGCGCAATGTAGACTGCGCTTCACTTCCACGCGGTCAGAGCAGAGTTTGGTGAGGAGAATCCTAGGCAGCTCCACATTGTAAATGGCCAGTGGGTCACGGAAGGGTAGGAACACAGTTCCCTAAAGGAAGGGCGGCTCCCTAAAGCCTGAAATATGGAGGGGAAATCAGTGCAAGAGATCAGAAAAAGGGTGTGCTCCGGCCTTCTGGCCAGACGTTTCCACGGCAGCTCAAGGATGATTTTGTTGGCCAGCAGAAGCCAGGAGGAGGAAAGCAACAAGGCTCTGGGGCCCTGCTCCAATCTCTTTCTGGATCTTTGCAACCATGCCAATACCTTGTTGCAGTCGTCTTGCAGCAAAGCCAATAAAATGTAGCCTGGAAGTGACCATGAGCTGCTGTATCAAAGTAGCCTTTGGGGTTTTCCCACTGCTTTTGAGTAGGGGACATCCAAAACCTCCCAGCTGAGGGGGCCTGGTGGTGGCAGACAGCATCTTCCTAAGGCCTTGCTTTTACCATGTGCTCTCCGGGGTGTCTGTGGCAGCCAGCCTTCTGACGGGCAATCCTTTCTCGTCCCAGCTCCACACACACTCTGCAATTCAGCATGTCACCAGAGCAGCGTCGCCTGAAGCAGCCGGCACTCCCCCGGCTGCCAGTGCTTCGTCCAGCAGCTCAGCCCAGCA
>VWYO01009099.1:4816-60409 GCA_013400275.1 Rhadina sibilatrix
CCAGCCTGAGGCCGTTCCCTCTCCTCCTGTCCCTGTGCCCTGGGAGCAGAGCCTGACCCCCCCGGCTGTCCCCTCCTGGCAGGAGCTGTGCAGAGCCACAAGGGCCCCCCTGAGCCTCCTTTACTCCAGGCTCAGCCCCTTTCCCAGCACCCTCGGGAATTCTCCTGCCCCTTTCCCAGTTCCCTCGGGAATTCTCCAGCCCCTCCACAGCTCCCTTCCCTGCCCTGGACACGCTCCAGCCCCTCCAGGGCTCTCCAGAGCTGCTGCAGCACTGGAGGTGCCCCAGCAGGGCCAGCACAGAGGACAGGCTGCCACCCCAGAGCTAGCACAGCCCAGGGGTCAGTGGCCCCTGCCGACCTGGGCTCATTGTCCAGCAGCTGTCACCAGCACCCCCAGTGCCTCTTCCAGCCTCTCTGCCACCTGCAGTGATCCGTGAGGTTGCTGCAACTCGAGTGCAGGACTCAGCACCTGGTCTTGTTGACCATCAACTCAGTGGTCACAGACCCTCAGTCCCGCTGCCCAGACTCCTCTGCAGAACTTCATGCCCTCCAGTAGAATTCCATAGAATTTTGTGTCATCTGCAAACTTACTAAGGGTGCACCCGATCCCCTCGTCCAGATAATCAATAAAATATTAAATAGGACTGGGCCAAGACTGAGCTAATAGCTGTTAGTATCAGCTCAGCTAACCCTGACCCAAACCCTCCAAAACAAGGACAAGCAGCATTTAGACCTTTGCCATCAACTCCATCACAAATTATTTGGGTGTGTTTTTTTTTGTTTCCCCCTCTCCTAAATAACTGTCTGGTATTTCAGAGACAGAAAAGGCAAGAACTGATACATATTTAATGCTCTTTTTTAAGATCTGGATCATGAATTTCAAAGTTTAACTTAAGTCACCATTTTCTATGTGTGGGCAACAGCTTTAAGGCTGAATCCAAAAGTGTTTCATGGAAAACACAGCAAACATAGAAAAACCTTGAAAGCCAACAGGCTTTACAGGGAAAGACAATTATTAAACTCACCCATAGGACCTTTCACAACACCCCCTTTAACATCAGAGGGAAACAACTGAGTCTTGCATAGTTCATACTAAATTTTCTCCTGCTTTGGAACCCAAATAAATGTAGTTACTATGACACATTTGCTATCTCAGTAAGACACAGGATTTCATGGTGTTACTGTTGGTTCCATAATGATCAATAAATAATTCCCTCATGGACAAAAGCCATGGCTGATGCATTTATTAGGAGTTTGGTCTGAGCTGTCTCTTGCCTGTGATCCTCACTGCTCCATACTGAACCAAAAAGCAGATGTTTTCCCAGGGCCCTCCATCCTCATTTCTCTGGAGACAAAATTATTTCTACATGAGCAGTGCTGTCACTTGTCAATAAGCACAGGCTGCTCTGCCAGAAGAGCCTGGAGACTCCCAGACCTCACCCAGACACTAATTTGCAGAGCACTTTGCATCCTGTCTATCCCAGTCACATTCCCACAATTCCCTAACACAGGGGCAAAGGCAAGAGGAGGATTTTATGAAGACTTAGTGTAGTGAAGCATTACATAAAAATTTAATGTTAATGCAAAACTTCTACAAGGTTACTAACAGCATCACTTGAGCACTGCATTAAAAACAATCATTTTTTAACCCCCCCAAAAAATCAAAAATCATTTATGTAAATAAATGGGGGGGAAGAGTAATTTGCAAACATGCCTTACTGTAATTTTACATAAAAACTTTAACATCACTTTTGCACAGGTTCCACAATTCCACCAAAAATACAACGTCCCACATGAGATTTTTATCTGACTTTTTGAAATCATTGAAAGATACAATGGCTGTAATTAGTGATCCAATCCTCTAGGCACAAACTTTATCACATGTGCGGTGACTACACATCACACAAGGCACCAAAACTGGGAGAACAGAATTTCCAGCAGAAAGCTGAAAACATAAAACCTTGTGCTTCAAAAAAACACAAACAAACAAAAAAAATCAGAACATCATAAGGAATGGAAAAAATAATTACTTCCTGCAAGTCAATTTTATATATAGAAGAACACCTGAGATGCCTTGTGAGGTTCCCAAAGCGTCATGATTGTCAGGATCCATCAGTCAGGGGGTTTGGGGTGAACTTCAGCTCCAGACAGAACCAGAGGGGGAGAATCCTCCA
The DNA here is from genome assembly GCA_013400275.1 of Rhadina sibilatrix. Classification (NCBI taxonomy): domain Eukaryota; kingdom Metazoa; phylum Chordata; class Aves; order Passeriformes; family Phylloscopidae; genus Rhadina; species Rhadina sibilatrix. The sequence goes on from VWYO01009099.1 coordinate 6,990, forward strand.
GCCTGCTCTGCTGTCAGCAGCTCTCCATGAGAAGTGATAACACACACACATTGTTTTGCTCAAATTTATTCCATCTGAGGCTGATGTTCTATATTAGAAGTGTGACAAGTCTTTATATATCTAGTTAAATTTTAATATAAAAGTATTTTTTCCATTTGAGAAAAAGCTGACATGGTGACAATTAAGAAATATAAAGTATCCACTCCCAGTGAGCTGGAGAGCAACATGTAACCAAAAATAACACCAAAAAATATTTCTAAAACAGTATGTTTTCAAAGGGAAGATGGCATGACAAAATCTTCTACAATTACTGACTTCCAGTTTCCAATCTGAGTAGATGTCACTGGGTTTTAGAGGGAGAGACGCAGAGGATCGTGGAATGACTGGTGCTGGAGTGAATCATCAACATCTCTGGATTGACCATGAGGACTTGTTCCATTTAAAAATCACCTTCAGTGATTGAAACAGGAATTTCAGTATAGCACCCATGAAGCACTGTGGAATGAACACCACCAGGTTCTTAGACTGGTAAGAAACAGCTGCAGGCCAAGAGCATTTGCTGATCAACGGACATAAAAAACTTCAAGAGAAATAACAGCCAGAGCCTCTAAAAACAAAACCAGAAAAATCCTCTTTGCAAACACATGACTAAAAGGAAAACAACTGATCAGAGAGTGATGATATTACCCAGGAGATACTCCTACCAGGGCTTTGAACCACACTATCATTTTTCCTTTGTCTTCCCAAATACATCATGCTGACAAGTAACAACCATTCCAAGAACTAATTACTGTTTCTGGGTTTGTTTTTTTTAATATAACTTCATCTTAACAGGCTTTTTCTGTAAATCCCCATGAGTGCGATGCCACCTCAGCCCCATTCTGTCACTTCATTGCCCCTGCTCTGTGCAGGTGATGGTGTGATCTCTGCACCCAGGCTCCACAATGACCTCATCAGTGATGTAAGGAGTGCACATCACTTTACCCAGGTCTTGAATGAAAATACTAGATCAGGTTCCAGCTCCAACTTCCTACCCTCTCCCCTTCTTTCACAGTGTGAGAAACCCTCACTCACCAATAAAGCTGAAAGAGAACAAAGTCATTGAAGCAAAACTATCAATATAAACACAGCAGCTGAGTCAGGTGCATCTCACTGAGGAGGCACACCTCCTCCTAAAATTTACAAACCTTTATGCTCTTCCTCAGCCAGGGGGCTTCCCTGTCCCCTTTCTCACTGGCTGGGTACTCAGGGACTTACATTCCTTCTGACCATCTACAGCACTCCAACCAACACCTCCTTCACTCTCCCCTTTCTCTCCCTCCTACCAAACATCAGTTAACTTCCCTTTTCCTCCCTGCCATGCTCTCTCCCAAGGCCTAGTCTCATGCTAGCTACATCTTTGCCTCCATGACTGCAAGTACACATTCTTGTGGCTGAAATAAAACATTATTCTATCTCTCACAATAGAATCATGAAATGGTTTGGGTTGGAAGGGATCTTAAAGCCCATCCAATTCCAAACTCCCACCATGGGGACACCTTCCACTATTCCAGACTGCTCCAAGCTCCATCCAACCTGACCTCAGGCACTTCCAGAGATGGGGCAGCCAGAGCTGCTCTGGGCAACCTGTGCCACCTCACCACCCTCATCATAAAAAGCTTCTTCCTTCTATCTAATCTAAATTAACATTGTCTCTGTTTGAAGCCATTCCCCCTCATCCTCTCACTCCAAGTCTCCTTACATCTTTCTTCTCAGCTCCTCTCTGTTACTAGAAGGCCACAATTAGGTCAACCCAGAGCCTTGCCTTCTCTAGACTGAACAATCCCAATTCTTTCAGCCTTTCCTCCCAGCAGAGCTGCTCCATCCCTCTGACCATCCTGGTGCCTCCTCTGGACACATTCCAAAAGCTCCAGGTCTTTCCTGTGCTGGAGGCCCAGGCAGCTCTGCAGTTGCGGTCTCATCCTGAGAAGGTCAGAATCCCCTCCCCTGGCCCTTCTTTTTAACCCTTATCCTCCTGTTTAACACCTCACCAACAGCTCCCCATCCATACCTGTAATATGAGAAGGAGCTTGATTAATTCTATATTAATAGAAATGGCAGAATGGAAGATAAACTCTCCAGATTTCCTGACTATCACACCTGAGGTGGAAAGCTCTTCATAGGTCATGCAGTACAGTCCAGCTCTGGGTGGTGCCATCGAATCAAAGAGGCTTCCAAAGCCCAGATTCCAGTTATTTATCACTTACAGGTGCCTTCATCCTAAATGATGCTTCTAAAACATCCAACACACATATATATTGTATTTTAAACACTATCACTTACAAATGGCAAATCTATCTAGCAATGGCAATCTATCTTTCTGTCTATGTAGTATCATTCTTTCCTTTAACACATTCTTCAATTTTCATCTCAAGGTCAGACTGACGGGTCTGAAGATAGCAGATCTTCTTTACCTCCATTTTTTTTAATCACTATTCCACAAACCAAAGACTCAACTAATGCTACTTTCTATGACTAGCTCTTCACCTTCTTTACCCTATCTTTAAAACTGCTCTTAAAAGATTATTCATACACCTGCTCAAGGGCAAAATTTAATTACAATTAGATGAAGAAAAGGTTTTAAAAGCAAATTAAGGCTATAGAGGATACAATAAAACTTCTGAAAATCTAATCAAAGCATTAAGATTAAAAGAGTAGCAATGAAAAAGCCAGAAAACCTCATTTGAACCAGTGAACGTGAATGCCACCAGCATACAAATAATCAGCACAAAGTACAACATGGACTATTTTAGGGGCAACACAATGCAAATGTTATGACTAGGAGTCCTACATACTCCCTAGGTGCACATAAGTAACAAAACACATATACATGTGTCCCATGTTCTCACTTCCAGTGCTCGGGATGGGCTCTGCAGTTTAAAAACCAGCTTGGGAAAAGACTCACCAGTCTCCAGAAGCTTGGTGTGGAAACAGTTCTCTAAAAGCACCTTCAGACTGGCAGGTAAGACTTGGATGGCAGCAGTCTGACGGTGCCCAGCCTCTCTCTGTCTGCTTGGGCTGCAAAGCACCTCCTGTACCAAATCATTTCAGCATCACAGCTGTTATCCACTTCATGAATCAGTCCTGTAATTCTATCCTGTATCAATTCACTTGGAGAGGGAAGTGTTCTATAACCCTTCTGAACTGAAACTTCAACGAAAACACAGCAAACAAGTCAAGGTACAAACCACAACTGGGGAAAAAAAAAAAAAAAAAAAAAAAAAAAAAAAAAAAAAAAAAAAAAAAAAAAAAAAAAAAAAAAAAAAAAAAAAAAAAAAAAAAAAAAAAAAAAANGACCAAGTGATGCAGAGCAATTTTCCTTCCCTGTTTTCAATCCTGTTGCAGTTCACTGCCACTGGTTTGCTATGGATGTTACTAGAAAGCAAGGACAGCAGGGAAGATTGCTGTACTGGTTTTGGCTTTATTTCCACATGGAATCACACAATATCCTGAGTTGGAAGGGACCAACAAGGATCATCGTGTCCAACTCCTGGCTCTGCACAGGACACCCCAACAATCCCACCCTGTGCTTGAGAGCATTGCCCAAATGCTCCTGGAGCTCTGGCAGACCTGGGACTATGACCCAGGGAGCCTGGGCAGTGTCTGACCACCCCCTGGGGGAAGAACCTTTCCCTGATACCCACCTAACCCTCCCTAAACACAGCTCCAGCCATTCCCTTGGGTCCTAGCCCGCATGGCAGAGAACAGAGCTACCTACCCCTCAGGAGGAACTGCAGCTCACGGTGAGCTCTGACCTCAGCCTCCCCTTCTCTCCTGCAGGAATATTTCTGAAGATGCCCTGGAAAACTGCAGGTGGCATATTGCAACCACCTCCTTTAGTTCAGTGCCCATTTAGAACAGACATGTCCTGTGCAGTCTATGGATAGGGTTCCTTGAAAGGTAGCTCATAACAACATTTTATTTACATTCTTAGATCCTAAGCGGGATTTAATTTCAAAATCCCACTCCTGAAAAGTTTGGGTTCAGTTTACTCTACATGCCAGGGAATCTCTCACACAGTATCAGCGCCAGCAATGTTTTAAGATATTTTACTGTATAATCACTAAGACCTTTGTTACCAAGATCAGGATGAGATGATACATAATATACTTCATATTACATATATCAAAACTACTTTGTGCGACTATTTTACTGTGCCGACCTGTGCTTTCTTCTCCTTAGCTCCATTACTTAAATGGAATACCATATATCAAGGAACTAAGTGACATGCACAATAATTACTTTGACTCCACATCTCAGAAATCTTAGAGCTTTGCCTACATTACATATACTACAAAATATTTTACATATACTACATACAGGAGTAGCTGTCAAAAGAAAACCCAAAAAGAAAATTTAGAAATTTACCATTCCTACTATTTTCACTCCTCACAGACGTTACAGCAACACACAACTCACTGGGGCCAAACTATTCCAGAGTTTATTTTTAAAGACCTAATAACGAACATTTACAACTTATTAAAAAAAGCTTATAAAGACGCACAGACATTAGAGGAGAACCTCTGTTGAAATGCGAGTCATGGCAGAGAGAAAAATATATGCGTGTGCACATATTTTATCCCATTAAAATTATAGCTATCTGGCACTTTTTTAAATTTAATTGGAGATTAAAAGGAAAGCATCTCACATCAAGTCACAGTCCTGACCTGCCATTAATCTTAAGCAGATCAACAGCCTAGCCGGTCAAAGGGCTTCCAGTGCTCAGTTTGACCATCAGGAATGGCACCTTTTAACTGCTCTTATCACATGTTTAAGTTAGGAGAATTTAAAAACTTTCCACAATGCTTTCTGACCTCAAAATGGGTGATTTTTCTTCTTCAGATATGACAGTTACCACAAAGACCATCCACAGTGGCTTATCTCCTCCAGCATCGATGGGCAGTGGTCTTCGTGCACCTACTTTCATATTTTCAACGTGAATTTGCTCCTTCTGGTCACATCAGTCAAAAAATCCTTATGTTACATGACACTAAGGAAACATCAATTTCAGTTGTGTCTATAGAATCCTGTTAATCTCTCTAAACCTGAACAAAAAGATTTCCTTCAGTGTATGACAGAAGTTGACTTATTATTTACTGAACTCACTACAGAAAAGCAAGACAGCCTTGATGCCCAGAGAGCCCCACAAAGCCTAGCCATGAAGGCTCAGGCTTCTGCAAATTTATAACTTTAAATCAATATGAAATGTATGAAAAATTCAAGTACAAACAAAAATCAATACACACACACATAGTTGTCTCCTACAGAGTTTCTTCTTCAAATCCACAGGTAAAAGCAAGGAACCCTATGGACACAGGCTGTGAGAGTTGGGGTTGATTCAGCCTGGAGAAAGCTCCAGGAAGAAATTTCAGCAACCTGCAGTACCTAAAAGGGCTCCAAGAGAGCTGAAAAGAGACTTTGGACAAGGCCATGGAATGACAGGACAAGGGGGAATGCTATCCCACTGACTGTGGGTAGGGTTAGACAGGATATTGAGGAGAAATTCTTCCCTGTGAGGGTGGTGAGCCTCTGGTTGCCCAGATCAGCTGTGGCTGCCCCATCCCTGGAAGTGTCCAAGGCCAGGTTGGATGGGGCCTGGAGAAACCTGGGACAGTGGAAGGTGCCTCTGCTCTTGGCAAAGGGTAGAACAGGATGGGCTCTAAGGTCCCTGGATGTATGAAGTTACATCAGCCTACGAGAAAACAGTAAGGACCTTCCTCCATGTTCCCTGGGAGAACCTCCAGCCCAACCACAGTGCCTGATCTCATTGGCACTGGGGAGCCTCATGTAGAACCTGTCTTACCACAGGTCTCTGCTTGAGGAGCCCAGGTCTACAATTACATAGGGTGAGTCATCATACCTTCATGTCAGCACTCATGTTTCAATCCTACCTGCCTTCGGATACTGGAAAATCACTGGAATTTAGATAGTGGGAATATAGCAAAGGATGTCTTCTCCAATACCATGTCCTAGCCAATGCACACACATCTTGCACTGCATGCAAGCAAAGCTCAGGCACAGAAGCCACTCTGATACCTCAACCAGCTTTGATCTGATAACACAATTGTCACACTGATTTGTCTTTCCATATCACATGACAAATTTCCATAAGGGCTGAATAGAGAAATTAAGATCACATTTAAACTCCATCACTTTTAACACACAATATCCTTTTTCATCAGCCTTAGTAAAGATGATTTAAGTATATTTATTGTAACATTAACCACATTTCTTATGTAGGGCAGTATTATTCTCAGAATAGACAACTGAATACCAGTTGCCCTGCAAAACCGTCATTAAAATAGGCTTCCAAACCTCCAAATTCCTATGTAAACAGAGTCATCATCAGAACATCTTTAAACCATATAAATATTTTGTCCTAATTAATTGATAAGAGAACTCAGCCAAGGGGATTAGATGATGAACTGTACTGATTCCTGAAATCTGTGACCATCTATTCTCAAGGGAACAGTGAAGGCTATAAAGTCATTTCAGCTTCTCCAGCTGGACCACACATTCCTGGTTTTACCAGAAATCCAAATCCCCATTCTCTCACATTCAAACATTACACTTGCATAGAAATTGTTATTGTACCATTCACATAAGGGAATTCTGCTGGTACTGACATTTCCCTGTTGTCCCAGAAATTCTCATCAGCTCAGGTACTGAGAAAAGCTGGAAATGATACATAAATCACTGGTTTACCATACTTTCAGTACCTCTGAGTTTTCTTTGGGCTCATCACATAAATTCAGATAAAACAAGTTAACAGACTATCAGCAGTATCCACAAGAAAATTTAAAATTTCATCAATATTAGTATGGATGTTTCAGAAAAATGTGCGTAGGTGGGAAGTCAAGTCCTGGTTTTGACTTTGAACCACATCAACACCTCCTCAAAATGATTCATTCTCCAAAAGCTGAACAAGGGCATACTTAAACACCCATTACTACTCCCAAAATGAAAACCAGTAACTTTAAAGAGTCACTGCAACCTGTGCTTGTGTGAAAGACACCGACTGACCCAAATTTACAGAGCTGCCTGTTATGTGTTTCAATGTAATAAATCAATCCCTTTTAAAAAGTGCACTAACACACTGTCAAAAACAAGGAGGTAATGACTATACATAAATGCAGACGCAAATAGAGTGTATCTTGAATGATAAATTTCAACTTTTTCAACAAAACTAAAAGCAACTCACCTTACAATTCTGCCTCTTCCTGATCTCCCCTTGAAAAAAATTACAATGAAAATTACCAGTGACCTCAAAACTAATTATTTCTCAGTATATTATTTGGAATTCAATACTTTGCTTCCAGCAAGCCAGCAACTTCAATGTATGCTCACAATTTGGATACAGTAGTATACTTTTTTCTAGCAGCACAAAAGTCCTAAATAGGAAACAATGCTGGAGTCCTCCCTGTTTTGTTTTGTTTTTTTCTTGTAGCACTGGCCTGTCCAGTCAGGACTTCAGTTCCACACTACTCTGCTACTCAGGTCTTGCAAAGGCTGGGAATCTTTGTGGCATTCCATTTGATGATTTCACACAAGATCAAAGTATATAGCAAGCAGACACTAGAGATCTAAGCTCTGAAATCACTATAAAATTCAAGTGACACTCTCCACTCTGCATTAATGGGAGATTGACTGTGTAAATTAATCATTAAACAAGCAGGTGCATAACTCTGGCAGGAAACATGCTGCACCTTGCTGCAAAAAAAACCTTCACAAAACCACCTTGAAAAGTTTATTTTAGAGGAACTCAAACACATTCTTGATCGTAACAAGCAGTGAAATCTAAAAGGTTTTACCTCAGGGTAAACCTGAATCATAGATTTTCCCTAGACAGGGCAATTATATTCAAAATATCTGGGAGCAGTGTCATGACACCAACACGTGGAAAATGACCAACCTGTGGAAGTAAAGAGATAATGACACAAGCACAAAGAAACTGAGGGGGGAAACAAACAAACAAACAAACACCAACACACCATTAAAGCCACTCAATACACACTAACCCACTGCAGGAGTAATTATTTTCATTGCAATGACTGAAAACTAAACAGCTTTTAATCACAAAGTAATTGAAGACATGGTTATTCCTTCCCTTTACCATGAAATAATATTAAATCCACCCTAAATTTTCTGAATGGAAAAATAGCTCTCACTTTCTGTATTTGAGCTTAGGAGTTTACAAAAAATGCGAATTCATCCGCGCCAAGCTTCTTATCCTTTGAGTAGACAAGCACCACCTTGGAGACAGATATTAAATTTTCAGTCAATACGAACGCTAATAAGAAACTCTTCCAAAGAGTGTTTTCTAGCACAACTTCCCTGAATTTTGTTTCCTTTCATCTTACAGAAACTAGCAAAGAAAAAAGGAAGGTTTCTGAACATCAGGAAACGGAGGGCAAAGGCAAATAATAAAAAATCTGGGATTTTCACAGCTGTATTTGTACATCCTGAATGTCTCTATGTAAAGCTGAGCACCACTGTCTAATGGTAAAGGTCATTACAGGTAATTTTCACCCCAAAGAGGATGTGTAACACCCTGTACCTACAAAAGGCAACAGCCTCCTATGTAAATTTTTGCAACACACACTGAGCACACCCGAGATGAGTTTGTGTACAGCAATGCTTTTACTTCTGCAGCTGTGAGCCCAGCAGGCACGGCAGAGAGTAAAAGGTAGTTTACACACTGGAAAACCCTTGGCTGGAATGCCCAGACACCCTCTGTCAGCATGGTATCCTCTAAACCAGCTTAATTCCACTTCTGCATTTTCAGGGAACTGAAAATTCTGAATCTGGTGATACTGCAGGAAACTTGTTTTACCAAGTAAAGCCATAGCCAGGATCAGGAATGTCATCCAGATCCTGGGGTGCCCAAGAAGTACTTCTCACAATCTGTTCTGGAGATCAGCTGCCCCTCTTTAGCAGGAATACTGCTCAGTTCATCAGTAAAGCATTTAAATTCTTCTTTATCATGCAAGATGCACTAAGATGCTATTATCAGCCCAAAACACAGAGTACATTTTCTTTAAATTATTCTCCAAATTCCCCACTATGCCAATGTCCCAAATTTAGGTTATCAGATTGCTACATAAAGTTTGTTCTGTGTGTAATTAAGGGCTCTTAACAATCCTAATGATGTCACAACTCTGCAACAAGGACAGAGCCGTTACATTCTAAATATCCCAAGCATTTCACATTCCTCAAGCCCAAACCGTGCCCGGAATCATCTGTATGCAGCAAACATCCACCAAAACCTTGGCAAGCAACCTGCCTCTCCATCAAACAAATATTTATTTTAGGCAAAGGGAGGAAAAGTGACAGTCTCAAGTAGATTTAAAGGAACTTCTGCAAGGATCAGCCATAAACAAAGCAAGGGAACAAAAGCAGGAAACAAAAAGCAAACATCGTTACCGCTCCAGTGTTTTGGTGATTAAATGAGTATTTCATTCAAAACCGTGCACAAAAGCAAATGATCATCTCTGTTCATTGCTGTAAAATTGATTACCAAATATTCCAGCCCTGCTTCCAAGATGCTGCCGTGGTTTAACGGGCAGATGTGAGCACATGGCTGTGCAAGAACAAAGAACTGGCATAAAACTGCTACGGTCCTCCTTACGGTGAATTCCAGTTTGGAGCAGCTTCCTCACCCCCCAAAATTACTTCCCTTACAAGATCACATCATCCCCAACCCCATCTTCTGCCTGTTTTACACTGTTTTTTTCACCACACTTTAGAAGATGAGATTTGAAAGCTCCTACTTACTGGGAATATTTTGAGTGCAGGAAAAAGAAAGCAAAGCTCTACCTGGTCAAGAAGTAATTACAAGTGCTCTGCTTAGAACCTCAAATTGGAAAAAAATTCTTCAAAGAAACTGTTCAGGAAAAGAGGACCCAAGGGTATCCTAAATGAATACAGTAAGACAACCGCTTGGTCAGCAGCAGCATTGTCCAAACATAGGATTTTCAGCATGAATTTCATAGATATTTTAGGTGCAGGAATCTCAGGGTTTAAAATTGATTACTCACAAAAGCTTCCAAGGGGCAAGCCAGCAAAGTCAAATCCATCACATGCATTCCAAATATTATTTAAATTTATCAGGACACAGGCTAAAAGGATTGCTTATCCTAGATTTTTTTTTTTTTTTTAATTAAAGAAAGCAACTATTTTCTGCAAAAACAGTGCTAATCTCAGTCATGTTTTGGTATTTCAATGTAAGTTATTTATGTTAAATGTAAATTGATGAACATAGTAATAAACACCTGATTGGACCCAAGATTATTTTATTAGTTGCCAAGAGAGGCTCTGGCTGCCCCATTCCTGGAAGTGTTCAAGATCAGGTCGGACAAGGTTTGCAGCAAACTGTTCTAGTGGAAGGTGGCCCTGCCGTTAGATGAGAAGAGTTTTAAGATTCCTTTCAACCCAAACCACTCTGTGATTCTCTTGCATCCAAAACAAAAGGAACTGAGACTGAAATACTGGGAAAATCTAGAGCAGTGTCAGACAACTGCTAAGGAACTCAGGCAGGTATTCCCTGATACTTACAGAAACAGAGACATGAGACAGAAATGGTGACCGCTGCAGATAAGGAGGCATTTGTAAGTCGAAGTCAGTGATACATCCCTGGATTTGGCAGGCAGAGGACTGTTATCCTTTATCTGCTCTGTTCCAGGAGGTCTCATGCTCAGACGTGCTTAGCAGGAAGACAGGAACAGGACAGGACTTACTTCTCTCTCTCACACATGAAGCATTCAGTAATTCCAACAACTAAAGCTCCAATAGGGAAGGCAATGGATGTGTGTGAAGCAGAGATGATGGGGAGGATCCAGCACGAGCTGTTTTGCCTGGCTGCTCTGAATTTTCCACTACTGCCTCCTTACTATAAAGCAGACTGAAAATAAGCAGTGAGCTTATTGCAAACATTAACAAAACCTCCCGCAAGTCAAATATTTATGCTGCTCGTTTAGTGCACAGCAAAAACTGCAGAAAAATTCAGATATTTCAAAAATACTGAATTGTTTCTTAAAACAATCCTAGTAAAATATCAGATTGTCCAATAAAACAGTGAGATGAGCAATAACACAGAATTCAAATTAAATATTAGCCATGAGTTTCTCAATGAACAGATCATTTAAACAGAATCATGGAATGGTTTGGGTGGGAAAGCACCTTGAAGACCATCTACTCCCATCTACTACCTTTCACTATATATAAATTTTATAAAATTTATATGTAATAAAATTTATATATTATATATATATGTATAGACAGACAGAAATACAGATATGCATGCATAAAGATATACACCCATACTTCCAAGAACTACATAAAAGCACATAATTGTTCTTTTTTTTTTTTTCAGCATATTCATTAAAATTGATGATGTTTAAGTATTTCCTTCCTGAATAGCTTACTCTTTTTTACTGGTCCACAGTGTTTGAGTGATACTTTCATTAAACAGCATGGAAGAGAAAATCATTTTAATGCACAATAACATCTTAATGAAAAGGGAGAAAAAGAATGGGGATCAGGCACAAATACAGTCCCCAGATCTAATTTGAGCACTTAAACTGATTTGATTCAAATTGCAAACATCCTTGGATCTATTAGGCAGCTTTCTCACCTTCCTAAATGTGCAAACTGCCTCAGGTAGCTTTTTAAAGACAATTGTTTGCATTTAAGCTTTTGACCAAAAAGTTCCTATTTATTTAACAAAGAGATTTTGTGATAGTTCTTTTCCAGCTCACAACTCTCTCAGGTTGTGATTTACACAAATCTAGAGATAAAATTCCTCTTCACCGTAATATTCTTTGGCCAAGGACACTCTATTACCACCAAGTCCTTCATAACATTTAATCAGCAACACATAACTGCTCCCACTATATTAATAGAAAGGGAGTTTAAAAGATGCACTCTAATCTTTTTTTTACTCTCCAACTGTCAGGTTGCATGGTTAAGTCCTGCTTGGCATTTGCTATCTCCCACCACAAAAAAGTATTACCATGAAAGGAGCACCAGTGCCTTTACACACAAAATCCATACTCCTGGAATCATTTGGTATTTCATTATACAGTCAAAATATTATTTTCAGCTACCATTATACGTCAAACTGCCCATCAGTGAGCCTACACACACAATCCACATACACTGACTGTTCAAGGAGTCAATCATTATCCTGAATTTGTTAATCCAGCCCTTTACAATCTCAGGACAATAAATCTATGTGAACCAGAGGTCATTTTTTGCCCTGTGCTTTACCTGCCTTCTCTGGTGAGGAGCAGCTGAAGGAGCTGGGGAGGCTCAGCCTGGAAAAACTCAGGCGGTTAGAATGAGAAGAGCTCATTCTCACTCACTCTCTAAAACTCCCTGACAGGAGGGTGCAGCCAAGGGGAGTCAGGCTCTGCTCCCAGGGAACAAGGGACAGGACCAAGAGAAAATGGCCTCAAGCTGCACTTGTGGTGGGAGGTTAAACTGGATACTGGGGCAAACATCTTCATGGAAAGGTTGGTCAGGCACTGGAACAGACTGCCCAGGAAAGCAGCTGGGGTCCCATTCCCAGAAGTGTTCAAAAACATGTGGATGTGGTTAGTGGTGGTCCTGGCAGTGCTGGGGAGCAGTTGGACTCAATGATCTTAGAGGGCTTTTCCAACCTTAATTCCATCTGCTACGTGGGCAGTTGGCTGACAACTCAGTTTAGGTAGGACCAGAGGTTGTGTCACTGAGCTGCAGATAGTGCTTTGAAGAGTCTGTTAACCAAGTGTGCAGCATCTTTTGGATTGTACAGTAATCAATGCTGCCAATTTCACTCTCAAGTCTGGAGCTCCCAAGCTCCCACTGCTCCAAATGTTATCTCAGGATGCTGCTGCAGCTCTGTGACTGGGGAATTTCTCATCCCTCCCAGAAGAAGCTCCTCTCCTGCCCAAATTATGGCAACTCAAAGCCCACAGCAGCCTCCAGCCAGCCCAGAGCCCTCTGGAGGCTTGTACTGAAATAGAAGACACAAGCACATCAGGCACACTCTGTGTGTTCTACTTCAGTTTCCTCTAACACCAAGATGTTTATCTTCGAACAACTACAGTGGCTGGTTCCACATCTTAAAATAAAAAAAGCAAATAAAGTCCTTCCTAAATCAGCCTTCTACCTCTAAAGAGCACCATTGATCTGGGGTGTTTTACTCATACATCTAACTGCAGTCCAAAAAAAAAGACTTCCCAAGGAGAAAGGGAAAAGGAATATTAGCAACTCAATGCTACAATGTTCATCCTTCACTGCCAACACGAGAAGATGTGAGAGATTAGTAAGTTAGTGAAGCACAAGGTGTATCTTTACAATGCAATTCAAAACAGTCAAGGTCACAAATACAGTCATCATATACATCTAGATAAGATAGGATGATTAACATGCCAAATGCAATTACATCTCTCAGTCCAGCAGATAAGCACATGGAATATGTTGCACTTAGAAAATAATTTTCTCCTGCTCTTCTACTTCCCATTTGTACCTACAGCATCTAATAGCACATTAAGTCCTTTAAAGCCAAATACTTGACAACCATGAACCAAAATCCCCTGCAGAGACAATTCTGACAGGAGACAAAGCAAATTCAAGGCATGTGAAAGAAGACACGTGATTGCAAAACTCTGAATATTGCTTGTTTGCACTCCTCAGAGCTCCAAGTTCAAAAACATTACTAGAAATTTCAACTCCTTAATGCACTAACTAACAGACAAACCATCTACAGATAAAAACATGTATTATATTTTCAGGCAAAATTTTAGACTAGAATTACATGCAAAGAAGAAAAAAAGAAGTTTTGTCAAAACAGGTAAGAGGATAAAACATTGAGGTTCTATTAGCAGCAAATATATACCAATTCTCTTTTTTTATTTGGCATTACCACTCAGAAAAGAAGCCTCTCAAATAGAATCCCCTTAAAATGACAAATGCCCTAAGTTTCTCCAAGAAAGTAACAGGTATGAGGCTATTCCTTAAAACTCTCTCCCAGCTAAAAGAAAATGCTTATTATGACGACAGTGGCAAAAAGACATTAAAAAGGCAGATTTGGACTTCCAGGGCTTGCCTAGTCTGGAATTGTTTCCACACAATATCCCTTTCAAACTGTTTGCAACACACACTCATCTACAGACTGTCAATAAATATGGATAAAAAACTTGGTCTTTCTCTTCCATGAGTTCAGCTTACACAGACAGTTACCCTCCTTCCAAATCCATAAGGAACATCATCGAAGGGTGCTTGGTACTTTCAGTAGCTCCCCAAGAAAGCAGTCACTGCCTAGGATAATCAGCCTTCTTTTTCAGAAATCAGCCCTGCCAGGGAATTCACCTAATGCATGCAAACACACACGCTGGCTCTCTCACTGCCACAGCTAACAAATCCAAGGCAGGTAACCATCTTACAGAAACCCTTGCCATAACAGAGAAGCCAGGGAGCATCCCTAGCCTTTTCCCATGAAGAATTCCATTTTCTCACCCACTGGGATACACTATGGACACACAACCCAACCGAGTAACCCAACACTAAAAGAACTGGCCCCAGTACTGCAAAAACGCACTTTCCATCATAGAGCCCAAAAATAACTGTCCTGTGTAGACACTCCTCATTCCTACACACAGTTGCTTGCACGTGGCCTGGACCAGTGCAGAGCCAGGGGGTTCCATCCCCCTGCCCAGAACCCTCCTTTAGCCTTTTCTTCCTCAAAAAAACACCAACTCCAAAGCAGCAGGACTCTCCCAATACCCTCTGTCCTGTTCAATCCCCTCTTACTGCCCGGTCTTGCCTCCCCACGTGCCTGGGAGCTTCCTTCCACCAGGCTGCTATTCCCACTATCCGTCCCCAAGAGCTAGCAGCATTACAGCTCCAGAAGATGAGCCTCCCAAATGCCAGCTACTCCCATAAAGATATTGCTTCTCTCCCCTGCACATCTCTCTCCTGAAATAACCTTTAACCAAAACCTGCTGATCTACCAAGAGGAGCTTCCTTAACTCCCCCCAAACACCTCTAGAGTCTCCACCCAGCCCTAACGCTCATTTGCACGCCCTTCTCCTCCAACCTGTTCTCAGTCTGATCTAGTCCCATCTTGACATTAGTCCTTTTCCCCGCCCAGGAACTGGCCCCACACCCACACTGTCCTCCTCTGTCCACCTGCTCCTCACTGCTTCCATCTGCATCCAACTCCAGCCATATCCACACACAAAGCCATCCCCATTCACCCACCATCCTAAGACTTCTATTTATACAGTCCCCAAACCTAACTCTGCTGCCAAAAAATATCCCCCACCCACGCCCCTCCAGCCTTACTTTCTGTCCAGACCTACTAAAACTTAAACCCAACACTTTCCTGGCTCTGCAATCTATCACACACAGACCCCTTATCCAGTGCCCTACAACTACATCCCTACTCTTACACAGCCCCTTAGAGTCACAACTGATTGATTGCCAGTTATACCTCTGCAACCCCAGCCAACCAACACCAAAAATTCAGCCCCCTCAGAGGTGCCTCTCTGCATTATAAATATCCTGTACTCACCAACCCACCAAACCAGGGCACTCAACATCCACATCCCATTGTTCCCAGACCTCCCTCAGGAAGCCCCAACCACTCACCTCCTCTGTGGACCTCTAGAGCTCGCCTTCCACACTGTCACCCCCTCAAGTCTGTTTCCACACACTCACCTCTCCTTCCGCATCCAATTCCTTTTGTTCCTCTGCATGACTCCTGCTCATCCCTTTACATCCACATCCCCCTGAATCAGCTCCATGCTCACATCCTCATTGCCCAGAGACCCAGCCCCTATTGTCTCCTCAACACGCTCCTATCCTGCCCAAACATCTGCATCCTTACCATCACCTGAATCTGTCCCTCACCTTTATCACCACCTGGACCTGCCACTCATCTTCATCATCACCTGAGTTTCCCCCACCATTCCCTTGACCTGCCACTCATTTTTAGTATCACCTCCATCTGCCATTCACCTTTAACCTCACCTGGTCCTGCCCCTCACCTTTACCGTCACCCAGCCCTTCCCCTCGCACCACGACCCTACTGCCCTCACTCATCCCTGTACCCCCCTCAGCCTCCCACCCCGTTTGAGTACCCAAACCTGCTTCTCGTACTCACCTTCCTATTTCCCTCAAGTGCTCCTTTGGGCAACATGACCCGGGCCACCCAGCCACTGCCGTGTCCCCTTCTTTCTCCCTTGCCCTGTCTCTCACTCCCACCCGCGATGTGGTTGCCACACACTCCTCTCCAGCCCGATCCCCACGGAACAAACTAACTCCTCACTCAAACCAGCCCGTCATCCTTGAGCCAGCCTTTCATCCCCGTACCCCAAACCTAACCCCTCACTCCTGAACCAGCCCTGAACCCCAAGCCAGTCCTGAACCCCGAACCAGCCCCTCAACCCCCGTCCATACCGACCCCAGAAGCCCCCGCGCTCCGTCCCCCACCCCAGGGCACGTCCCCGCCCCCCCGGCCCGCGGGTTCTCACCTGAAGCGCCCCCCGCAGTGCTGGCACTGGTCACCCACCCAGCCAGGCTGGCACTCGCACTGCCCGGTGNTTACGGGTTTCTCATGTCAGCAAGTTTAACAAGTAGGATTTAAAGAGCACAGCAACTCCCAAACCATGAAGTGGCATTAGTCAAGTTAAGGACTTGACCAGGAAATTAGTCATGTTAAAATTGAGCTATAAAATTAAAGCCCCTTTGCTGCTCTCCCCATTAGTTAAATATTACAGGTGAGGAAGCAGCAGCTGGCACAGACACAGCACAAGCACTACCCCAGTTAAAGGAAGGCTAATGGGAGTAACAGAATCACAGAATCCAGGATCACTCAGCCCAACCTGTGACCCCCTCACCCTGTCAAACAGCCCAGAACACCGAGTGCCACATTCAGTCGTTCTTTGGACACCTCCAGGGATGACGAAGACTGCACCACCTCCCTGGGCAGCTCCTTCCAAGGCCTGAGTGCCTTTTCCGTGAGGAAATTCCTGCTGACGTCCATCCCGAGCCTCCCCTGGTCTGTCCCACCAGCATCCAGCTTACCCCAGGTGAGCCCAGAAAGGCCCCTCAAAGGTGGGGGTTTGTCCCCCCTACCTCGGGAATGCCCTCCTGCCACCCCACACACTGTGAGTGTGGGCCTGAGGCTTGGGGTGACCTCGAGACTGAAGGGGAGGGAAAAGGAAGTGTTCAAGGTGAGGCTGAACGTGCTCTGAGCAACCTAGGAAGCAATACGGGAAGAGGTTGTTCCCTGGGAGGGTGTAAGGCCCTGTGCACGGGGTGCCCAGAGCAGCTGCGGCTGCCCCTGGATCCTTGGCAGTGCCCCAGGCCAGGCTGGACAGGGCTTGGAGTAGCCTGGGACAGTGGGAGGTGTCCCTGCCCGTTGCAGGAGGTGGAATGAGATAAGATTTAAGACCCCTTCCAACTCAAACCACTCTGTCATTTAATGATTCTAATTGTGTAAGCAAAAAAAGAGGACTTGAAAAAAAGGATACCCCTCTACCCTGGAGGACAAGCTAATGATCTCCAAGGATTTCTGGGCCTTAATTTATAAAAGCAAAGACCTGAGCAAAGAATAAAGAAGTTAAAAGTCAGCCTCTTCTGAATTTGTGGGCAAAGCAGCAAACTCTGTTGAACACATAGCAAGGATGTCCTTTGCAGCAGGAAGGGTGAAAATTTCAGACCTTTAATTTTTAGCAGAGTGAAAAAGAAATGAGAAAGTTGAAAGTGTTTGGAGTTGTTGGGTAACTCTTACCTTTGGTCTTCCTCCAGCAATATGATTGTGTGTGGACTTACACAAATTGTTTTGAGTGAGGAAAGATGTCAACAGCTGAGAATTTATTATTAAAAGAAAAAAAAAAAAAAAAAAGGAGGGAAGGGGGAAAGATACTATTCACATTTTTCCCTCCAAAAGGGTGCCCAGGGTTTAGGTGCAGCAATGCATAGACACACAGCAGACAGGGGGAAATAGCCAACTCACCATATTTAAATACTTCATTTGTGTTTAGAAATTCAAGTGTTAGTTACCTGTTAGAGGGAGGTTTTCAGTGGGAGCCTCAGTGATTTTTATGTGAGTTACTGGGATAATGAAGGGTGTTGAGCAGATAGGAAAGAAAATTTTCTAAAGAGTGGTTGTTTTTTTTCTTGTCAGTCAATTATCTCTAGCAAAACCATTGCTCAAGATTTTGCCTTCTCTGCTTGAGGCCTCAAGAAGGACGATGAAATCTTAGGTTTGGTTTAAAACTGCTGGGTTGGGCTGACCTAGTATTCAAAGGCAACATAAAACCAAAAAGATGTGAGTGATGAGAAATAGGTTGCAAATCCCTTGTAGGCTATACAGAAGTAGAGGCACAGAGAGGCTATATTCCTGGGACAGAGACAACTGCCAGCATGCCCTGAGTTTGTGGATTCAGATACCCAGTCATTTCCCAAGGTGCTGCCAGAAAAGCCAGTCTGGCTCTGAGAGTCTGCCAGCTCAGGACACAGATTGTCACTGTGGTGGGGTGACTTTGGCTGGGCACTGGGTGCCTCCTAAAACTGCTCTCACTCCCCTCCTCAGCTGGGCAAGGAAAGAAAATACAATGAAAGGCTCATTGTTGGGATAAGGGCAGGGAGAGATCAGTCACCAGTTACTGTCTCAAGCAAAAGATATTGAGGAAATCAGTTTATTACTAATCAAATCAGAGTAGGGCAATGAGAAATAAACCCAAATCTTAAATCACTTTTCCCCCACCCCTCCTTTCTTGCCAGGCTCAATTTTCCTCATGATTCTCTACCTTCTCTTTCCAAGTGGTACAGGGGAACAGGGAATGGGGCTGTGCTCAGTCCATCGCACATCGTCTCTGCCGCTTCTTCCTCCTCAAGGGTTGCACTTCTCACACTCTCCCCCTGCTCCAGCATGGGCTTCCCATGGGGTCACAGCCTCCTTCAGGCATCCCCATGCTCTGACATGGGATGTCCACGAGCTGCAGGTTAATCTCTGCACCCCCATGCCCTCCATGGCTCTATCAGACATGATGGCTCCAGCACCTCCTCACAGGAGCCACCCTGGTATCAAAGCCTTGTCACCCAACCCAGCACAGTCACAAAGTTGCCCCCACTAAATGATGCCATAAGGTTCCAAACAGTGGAAGCGTTTCTGGCAAGGCTCTAAAACACCACATGGATTAGCCAGATATAGCCAGCTAAGGGCTGGGGCTGGCATCTACTACCAAATATTACCCACATCCTCTTCTTTGTCTCTTCTCGCATCTGTTTGTGTTCACTTGCAGTTATCAGTGATAACAGTACTATATTTTCACAACATCTGCTCCCCCCTTTCTTGCCAAACATAGCTCGCTGTTGCACGGAAGACAGAAAGTAAAAACATTGGATAAGGGTGCAAATAAACTCGGAGAAATTGTTCCTATCCATAGATATCAGTTGAATTTCCCTTCATTGGTGTCAGATTTAGCGAACTGCTTCTATGCTCAACAGTTTAGGTGGGTTTTTATCCACCTAGGCACAAGCACAACCTGCCATCCAGCCTTGGATGTCTCCCCACCCTTTTCCCAATCACAGTTCCTTAAAAGTCGCAGAATCACAGAATCACAGAACGGTTTGGGTTGGAAGGGACCTCAGAGCTCATCTCATTCTAACCTCCTGCCATGGGCAGGGACACCACCCTGTAGAGCAGATTCTTCCAAGTCCTGTCCAACCCAGCCTTGAATGCTTCCAGAGGTAGGGCACTCACGACTTCCGTGGGCAACCTGGGGAATTAGCAATTCAAAAGGTGTTTGCTGTTGGGTAATCAAAAGGTTTTCTACCAGATAACTGGAATTATTAGACCTGTGGAGTGGTTGAAGGTTACTTTTTATCAAACAAACTTTAAATCACTTTTAAAAAGAGTTAAGAAGGCTCATCCATTGAATAAGAACAGGAAGAGAGAGTTCTGACATCACAACAAACCAACAGCCCAGCTAACAGAGCGACCATCAGCTGCCTGTGGCCAATCTCAAATACTTGGGAGAAGAGTAACATCTTTGAGTGTTGGACAAGAAAAGAAATCCTTTCCTAACCTTGTTAGTGATCACACTGCCCTCCGTGGCACTGTCTGCATCAAATATTAGCCGCAGGAGATAATTATTGTTATATTCACTGTTATCTGTTTCATTTTAACATAAAAAAAAATGTTCAAAAATGCTTGGGGGTTTGGTTTGGTTTGGTTTTTGTTTTGGGGGTTGGGGGTTTTGTTTGGTATTTGTTGGTTGGTTGGGTTTTGTTTTTGTTTTGGGGGTTGTTAGTTTATTTGGTTGGTTGGTTTTTATTCCTAGGCAACTTGCTGACGTGAAATATTGTTTGGAAGAAGAGGAGTTAGGTTACCCAGAGTTCTAACTGGACTATTTTTATTTCAAAAACCAAAAATATTTCATAATAGATGGACTAGAATTGTTAAAACACCCTTTCCTGGCAACAGGCACAGCAGGATGATGGTGTTTTTGCAAACTACAAATAGGGAGGGGATTGCCTTGAGGGTTGGAAGAGCCCTGTGTATCACAGTTGAAAACATCATCAGAGCAACACTCCAACGACTGATCTCTGCTCTCTGGTGACCAGGGACAGGACCAAAGGCAACAGCTAAAGCTGTGTCATGGAAGGTTTAGGTGAATATTAGGAAAAGATTCTTCCTTCAGAGGGTGATCAGATACAGAACAGGCTCCCCAAGGTTTGTGGTGGCCCCAGGGCAGCCAGAGCTCCAGGAGCATTTGGACAATGCTCTCAGGCACAGAGTGGGGTTGTTGGGGTGTCCTGTGTGGAACCAGGAGTTGGACTCAATGATCCTTGTGGATCCTTTCCCACTCGGGTTACTCTATCCATGATATTCTATGACTCACACAACTTTATGCAGTATGTGAAATAAACAACCAATTCAACAACCGTTTCCATGTACATTGATTTTAGAGAACTATAAACAAGCAAGTACAACAAGCAAGTACCACCAGCACTGAATTAGGTCTGGAATGAGGAGTTACACTCACCTCTGTACACTCTTGCTGCCAAACATTTATGGCCCCATCTGTTGTCGTTATGTGTGCAGTTGAATCCATATTTACTCAGCACATATTTGCTCTGTATAAAAGCCAAGTTACTACCCACTTCATATGCCCAATGACAGGATAGCCGGACATGCTAATTAATGAATTGGCCTCTGGGGTGAAATTATGTCTGCATTAAGAAGATTTACATCAATATTAATAAGGTCAGAACATCATTGCTGATGGCTGAGTCATGGCTGAGCTGGGTATCACAGACATGTAAACAGTGGATCTGTCCTAGGAAGCTGGTTCAATGGTATGTTTATCAAAGTGGATAAAGTCATGGTAATATCAGAGGTCAAAAATCACATGAAACCATAAGCATAATGCTGCATTGTACAGGCTTTTTATCTGCTGTTGAGATGTGCTCACAGAAGTCCTGAACTTCAGAAATAACTCCCTAGCCAAGGGCCTGGAATTAACTCTTTCCAATTATCTTGTAACCCAGCATCGCCAGTTTTTCTACTCCTCACTCAGTCTGCTGTTTCCACCCATTACAACCTCTGCCCACATTCCCAAATCCTCAGCACCTTGCACCCTGTCTCTTCTGTTGAAGGTCCTTCCATTTTCCCCAAAACTCCTTTCCTTCACCTGTGAGTGCCTCACCTCTGCAGCACCAGTGAAGTCTGCATCTGAACACAATCACACCTAGACTAAAATGTATTCACTCAGATGTTTGTTTGCTGCCTGTGGAGGTGTGTGAGGCAACTCTACGCTTTAAAACTGCCACATGGTCTTATTGTAAAATCCCAGAATGGTTTAGGTTGAAAAGGGACCTTAAAGACCATCTTGTTCCACCCCCTACCATGGATGGGGCCACTGGACTTGATTGCCCCAAGCCTGGTCCAACCTGGCCGTGAACACTCCCAGGGATGGGGCAGACACAGCTTCTCTGGGCAACCTGTACTAGGGCCTCACCACCATCACAGGGAAGAATTTTTGCTAATATCTACTCTAACCTGCCGTCTGGTAGTGGGAAGCCATTCCCCCTTGTCCTGTCCTCCCAGGCTCTTGTTGAAGGTTTCTCTCCAGCTCTCTGGTAACCCCTTCGGGTACTGGAAGGTGCTCAGAAGTCTCCCTGGAGCCTTCTCTTTTCCAGGCTGAACAGCCCCAACTCTTCCTTCAAAATGCTCACTGGGTCATTTGAAGGACTTGTTTCATTTTGTTTTTCCTCTCCAGATTTCCTGCAAACAACTCACCCTTGTTTTGTTTTGGTTTCCTTTGATCCTGTCCCAAACTTCACACTGGCACAAGTCCCCCTCATACCAAAGAGCTTTTCCACCCAAGTTCCCAAGCTGATACAAATATCAGAACGGCAGGAGTAAGCACAGAAACCCTCTATTTTCTACCCACCCAACTGGAAATCCTGCTGTGAGCATGTTTGACAACACAAATCCAATTATTAAGCATATTTAGGTATAAATTCAGAGTTTGCCAGAGGTCTGGTTTGGTCTCTCTTATTCCTTTATTTAGATGTGGATGGCTAAAGGTCCTTTGAAAAAGTGCTTAATAAGGGCAGAAATATAGTAATTCAGGTGCTGCCAGGATCAAAGGTCTGAGAGATTTGCAGGCACAGTAATGATGAATAACAGAATAATAACTACATCTGCACAGTTGCTTTAGATTTTTAGGACAGGGGAAAACTATTAATAAAACTTTATTGAAGCACAGAAATTGGGAGAGAAAATGAAAAACAGTGCACTCTTCCAAAGATGTTGAGGACATGGTGGTTAGTGAGACTGTGAAACCTCATGTGGGCTTGGGTTATGTGTAGTCCCCTGGAAGAACTCTAGTAATTACAAAACTTTGGGGGTTAGTTTTACATGTTATTCGAAATAAACAGTATTTCATAGGATTGTAGAATGTTTTAAGTTGGAAGGGACATTAAGGATCATATGTAGAATTAGGAAGGCTGCTGGATCTATCCAGGTTCAGCAAAAAGCATGGCCAAGTTACTTGTAGTTTATCTGCTCTGTCTCTTTCTTACAGATTTTCTATTTTGAGGTCACGTGTTGAAAGAGATTCACGGAAAGATTTGACCCATATTTCTCCATCTGATTTTAGGGGGAACATGTGTAGGCTCTGAAGACCAGCATTTGATGGCCTCCAGTTGGGTAACTTCGAAACCAAGGCGTCTATTTGGGGAAATGTTGATTTATATAGGCCAGGTATTAAGGTTAGGGCCAGACCTGGGAAGTGTGGTTCCCATTCCAGAGCCATAATCTCTGTAAAACTACTCCTCCAAAGTCCTGGCATATTTTGAGATAACCTGCACCTTAACAATGAAAATCAAAGTATTGTATAAAGAACAAAGAGGGAAAAAGAAAAAAATGTCAAAAGAAAGTAACTTGCATGTCTTGGGAACAGAAAAATCATTTCAACAAGCCATCTCTGACAGATATTTTTTGAAAACTAACACAGTAAATTTGCTTCAGGGAAAAAGCCAACTACATGCTCAAACCATGATATTTATAAAAAGAAAGGCCGTGTTTGCAAGAAACTCTTCTGCATAGATAAATCATCCAGTGCCAGCCTTCTGTCTGGAAGGAGCATGTGAACTACATCAGCCTTTTTTTCAAGCATGGAGCAAAGTCCCAAGTGTAGCAAGTAATTGAAAGATCATTGACCAACAATAGCAAGTTAGATGCAGTCAGGGGAGAGCCTGGGTGCTATATAAACAGCTCTGTCTCCCTCCTTCCTTCCAACAAGGGAGAGAGCCTGGATGCTATGTAAACAGCTCTGTCTCCCTCCTTCCTTCCAGCAAGGAGCCCAGCAAGAGGATAACGAAAGGCATTCAAGTCACCACCATAGCCCGGGATAATGTGACCCTCCCCGCATTCAGGTCCGGGAAGGGGCTGAAAAGAGAGGAGCTGCCAGCATTATTCAGGGTGTTCTTGGGAGGAAAAAAGAGAGGCAAGACAGTTTTGTATATTCAAAACCAAACTCCAAACAAAACAGTGAAGACAGGCTGCACATTGTTCAGGGCCACACCAGACGTTCTGCGTTTCTCACGGAGAAGCAGCTCTGCTGCGTCTGATCTCAGCGACACCCTGCTCTGATGTCAGGGCTGGGGCAGCAGCTGGTGCCCATGGTGGTTTGGTAGAGCAAGAGCCCTGGCAGCCCCACAATAGGTGCAAGACTCACCCTGCTAACACCGTCCTGAGGGTGCAGATAGGCATGCAGATGGTACTGCATGTTTGAGGAGGTCTCACCTGCCCTAGAGAGATTTACTGATGAAGAAGAGGAGGAAGGGAAGGACATGCTATTGCATTTGTGCCTTCCCATCCTCTCCTCTTCCCCAACTCATTTGCAGAGGCTCCAGAAGCGCAACATTTCCTTGCCTCAGCCCTTTCTGTTGGGAGTTGAGCAGTGCTGCCCAACCCTTGCCAACACAGCTACAAGGAAACGTGACTGCTGCCCTTGACATGTAGCTTAGCACTGGCTGACTCACATATCTGGGGTGGAAACACCTTCCCCAGTCAGCCCCTGGTACCGCCGTTCCTGTGGCGTTTTTTACTTCCTGGGAACAGGCATGCCCCCCTCAGAGGGACTGTGGGGAGGCCAGGCTCTGCTCCAGGGATGCAGGTGTGTTTCCAGCTGCAGCACAGACAGACTCTGTACAATACCCAACCTCTGCTGGGTTCAATTCCACTACCAATTCTCTCTTTCTCCCCCTCTAGCTTACATATCAAGTTGCTTCCTTCCAGCTCTTGGATATTAGAGAAAATTTCTTCATGGAAACGGTTGTCCAGCCCTATATTGGCTGCCCAGGGCAGTGGTAGAGTGTCCATCCGTGGAGGGATTTAAAAGACGTGCGGATGTGGCACTTGGGGACATGGCTTAGTGGTGGCCCTGGCATTGCTGGGGTAGCAGTTGGACTAATGATCTTGGAGCACTTCTGCAATCTTAATGACTCTGTTATTCTATGAAAGCACAAATGCCCTCATCCTGACACTTACAAGAAGAGAAATACCTGAATGTAACTGAATGTAACACTTACATGTTACATTGAATATAACATTTGGGCTCTACTCCATCAGTAGCACCTTGCTTCCCAAAGTTTATTGTTTTTCATACAACTCTCAATAGTGATGCCCCTGAAGTTTCTTGCACCTTGCTTGCTCACAGCCAGACTTACACTAGAGAATGTTGTAGCAGAAGTGCACTGAATCTATGGCTGAGGAATGGGAATTATGTGTTACATTATGTTGTCTTGCATTTCATATGTCTCATCCTCAAGACACACATTATGTTGTCTTGCATTTCATATGTCTCATCCTCAAGGTGTCTTGCAAACTGCACAGCACACCAGTATCATAAAGCTCTAGAATCTGGAGCATTGCCTGCCCAGCTCTGGAAGAGCTTGCCTGAAGGGAGCTCCAGCTTCATACCAGTCGAATACCATCAGCTATAGGAGAGCTGCTCGTTTTTCATAGTTCTGCTCTGGACACAGGCTGTGAGAGTTGGGATTGTTCAGCTGGAGATGAGGAAGCTCCAGGGAGACCTTTGAGGCACCTCCAGTGCCTTGAGGTATTGAAGAACCATCTGGATGCAATCCTGTGCCATGTACTCTAGGATGACTCTTTTTGAGCAGGGAAGTTGGACCAGCTGACCTACTGTGGTTGCTTCCAACCTGACCAATTCCAAATATTCTGTGAATAAAGGGGCTCCAAGACAGCTGGAGTGGGACTTTGAAAATGGCCTGGAGTGACAGAAAAAAGGGAACAGATTCCCACTGTCATAGAGCAGGTTAGATGGGATATTAGGAAGAAATTGCCCACAGAAGCTTTTGCTGCCTCATCCCTGGAAGTGTTTGAGGCCAGGTTGGATGGGGCCTGGAGCAATGATCCTTCCTCCTGGTCTAGTGAAAGGTGTCCCTGCCCATGGCAGGAGGTGGAATGATCCAGTTCAAACCATTCTGTGGTTCTATGGTTCTATAAGTAAAATCAGTACTGGAGCAGCAGCATTCAGCACTAAGAGTGATCTGGGCGGGCTGCAGGCTTCCCTGGGTGAAGTTATGCAGGTTTAACTCAACTCAATAACTAGCTGGGGACTGCGTTGGCATATGCAAACCCTGTTGTTCAGCCACCTTGGGCTAAATTAGCTTCCTTAGCTGTGGAATCTCTGGGATACAGAGCCTCACAATTATGGAAAGTTTATGAAATGACACTTTATCCAAACTTTTATACATGGGCTCATCCATAAGAGAATGACTGGTCTGGCTGACTTCCGTGGGAGGGAATGGATGTGTAGTTAAACTGGTGCCTGCAGCTGAAGAAGGGAACTTCCCCATGGCTGGTCTGTGGCCTGTTGAAACAGCACAAAAGGAACTTGGGGTTTGGATTATATAAACACATTTTGCTTCCTCCTATCGTGACAGGCCAAACCAGTAAAGAGTTACTGATTTTATATTGAAACCAGTTCTCCAAACACCTCTTCAAAATAGTTGGGCAAAGTATAATTGGGATAATAGAGCCCAGGATAATAACAGTGTTGAAGCAGGTAGTTTGCTAGAGGTTGCATGAATAGCACTGGAGAGTAGGAAATGCCTAAAAGAGGGGAATGGACATACAGAGAACACAAAATGCAGGAGTGAATTCTTATGGATAAAGCAGAACTGCGGAATCCCAGAAAAACTGAAGTTGGAAGAAATCTCCCCTTCCACCAAGCAGCCCAAATTGCCTTGGAGAAATATTTGGGGCTTGAAGATACATGACTAGTCAGCACCTCTAAGTGCCTACTAAATCAAGATTAATAGTTTCGTGCAACTTGGCTGCAGTACAGCTGCCAATGCCTACATATTAACAGAGCTTAACAGGGGATTAAACCAATTTCAGGAGTAAAAGAACCTTGGAAGCATGTTTGTTCCTCCCTTGGCAGAGACGGTGCAACTCCCATCAGGAGGAGGACCATCAGGGCATGGTTTTTGGGTGGCACAGAGGGGAGGAATAAAATCCTCGGAGCAGACCCGCAGCAGCCTTTGCCCCACTGGGTAAGTCATTGCAAAATCTGGGTGCAAGGGTAGAGGGGTCATGAGGAAAAGGAGAGAGAAGTGAACAAAGTAGGAAACAGATGCTACCATACAACTGTTTTGTGTAGGATTTATGACACTTCATCAAGTCAGAGGCAAGGAGGATCATCAGCTCATGGAGGCTGACTTCCTGTATTTTGGTTCCATCCTGGTGCCTTGGGTGTAGACTGTACTCCTACCCCATTCACAGTCCCAGAGGGTCGCATATCTCTGGGCTCCCAGGCTGTGCTGGAAAAGCTTGGCTCTGTGGCACAATTTGGGGTGATGGCACCACAATTTGAGCCCTGTGCAGCTGTTCAAGGAAGCAGACTATTTGGCTCAAGAGAGAGATTGCTGTGGAATCTCTTGGGAGGAAACAGTTTTTCATTACAATCCAGTAAAATCTGGGGGCTGGATTTCATTTTTTTTTTTTTTCCAGTTTAAAGAAATGTGGCTTAAATGTAAAATGTTGTGATCTATAGAAAAGTTTTTGACATTTCTTCCACTGCTTTGAGCTCTCCTCAGCATAATCATGTGAGTGTCCAGTCTCAGCAAAGACAGACAAGGAGGAAAGGTGCGAGGCAAAGGAATGGGAAAAAAACCTCCCCCAATTCAGGGCAACTGCAAGTGCAGATTCACAGCTGTTGGGAGATGACGAGACACCTGCCAAAACAAGAAATGCTGGTTTAGAAAGAGCAGAACTGTCTTGTGCAGACTCTGCTGAAAGGATCTACCCTGAGCACACAAACCTGGCTGCTGCTGTGTTTAAGAATGCAAACTGAAAACAGAGCAGGCTCTTCCGCAATGAGACACTCCCCAGGGGTGTCTTTATAACAGGATTGTGTGTTTTAGAAATAACATTGGATAGAAGCATTATCTGAGAATCTGTGAGTCAGCTAGTGTTTGGTACTGGCAGATAAATATACTAATAAGCACGTGGAATAACACCCACCTTGAAGAACAGCCTCAGCTGCTGATTTGGCCAACATGTTTGCTAACAATGTGCAGAGATTGGCATTAGGAAGTCGTGGTTAAGTCCTGAACAGTCAGGGAGAGCCTAGAAAATGCATTCCTTGGCTGAACTGTGCTCCAGCAATGAGTAAGTGGTGATGGCCTTTCTGGAGCCTCAAATGCTATCCTTGCTCCAGGCCAGAAGTGCTGCATGGGCTACGGGTTACTTGATATTTTATGGATAGCATTCCCTCTGTCCCAAAGGCAAAGTGAAACTGGCAACAACTGGAAGATGCTTAGATGAGATTTCAGGAAGAAATTCTTCCCTGTGAGGGAGGTAAAGCACTAGTACAGGTTGCCCAAAGAAGCTGTGGCTGCCCAATTTGTGGAGTGTTCAAGGCCAGGTTGAAGCAACGTGGTCTAGTGGAAGGTGTCCCTGCCCATGGCAGGAGGTTGGAATGAGATTGTCTCTAAGTGCCCTTTCACTCCAAACCATCCTGTGATTATGTCTTCTTCTGAGGCAGTCCTAGAGGTTTTTGCTGTAGTCAGTAGAGAATTGATCACAAGTCTGGGGTACCTCTCCTATGTGGAAAGGCTGAGGGACTTGGGATTGTTCAGCCTGGAGAAGAGGAGGCTCCAGGAAGACCTTATTGCAACCTTTCAGTACTTCTGAGGGTGTCTGTAAGGAAGATGGGTACAAATGTTCAAAGCAAATGTTTTCTTTGAAACAGGAAATCAAAACTGTGCCATGCTTTGGTCTGCAGATGAGTGTGAATGAGATCAAGTATCTGTTGTGTTTGGAAAGCCTTTAGAGACCCAGGAGAGAGTACACACCACCGGGCTGCAATGCAGGCACCCAGGCGCAGCAGCTCTAAAAAAACAAAAACTGTCGATTTTCACAGAATCCCAGAATCGTCTCATTCCAATCCCCTGTCATGTCAGGGGACACCTTCCACTAGACCAGGGTGCTCCAAGCCCATTCAACCTGGCCTTGAACACTTCCAGGGACCCAGGGGCACCTTGACACCATCTTTAGGCAACCTGTCCCAGGGCCTCAGCACCCTCACAGGGATGAATTTCTTCCCAATTTCTCCCCAATATCCCATCTAAGCCTGCCTTCTGTGAGCATGAAGCCATTCCCCCTTGTCCTGTCACTTCAGACCTTTGTCCAAGGCCCCTCTTCAGCTCTTCTGGAGCTCCTTTAGATGCTGAAATGTGCTGAAAGGTGTCTCCAGAGCTTTCTCTTTTCCAGGCTGGACATCCCCAGCTCTCCCAGTCTGTCCCCAGAGTAGAAGGGCTCCAGCCTGTAACATGCGTGTTAGACATCCTCCTACATGTAACAGATGTGTTTTCAGGGCCTCAGCCGAGATCAGAGGTTTGGTGTGCAGGATGTCAAGCAAAAGATGTTTCCTGCAGGAACCTCAGAACTGAGCAGCAGGAAGGACTTGGCCAGTGGAGGAGCCAAGCAAAGAAGGTGAGAGGAATGATGAGCGTAGAACTGAAGAGTTGTGATTTTTGCAGACTTCAGCAAGAAGTGACCTTCCAGGCACTGTGGGGAGCAGTGCATGGACAAGATTGAGGAGCAACTTAAAGAAAAAACAGGTAAAAATATCAGATTCTGGGGGCTGCAAAAGACTGCAGCTATATGGAGAATGGAGTGACAGTTGCAAAGAAGGTGCTTTGTTTGCTGCAGACTCAGACTGTGAGGCAGGGGAAGGATGGAGTCACAAGAGCAATATGTTTGAGATGAGTTGGGAAGATGATCTCAGCAGGAATGGAGGAGTACCAACATGCTCTCAGAGGTGTCATAGATAACCCAGCTCCTCAGATATCACCTTTCAACACTTTGGCTCACACAGAAACCTCCTGGCCACAGTAAAGTGTCTCTTTTTCACAACAGGCCCCATTTTAGTTTTATTACTCTTTCACTCTGCCTTTGCTTAGAAATGAATGGATTGCCTTTGGGGCAAAACAACAAGAAAGAGGTCATTCACCTCCACACAGAACTCAAGGTAAAGAGTGAGGAGCACAAGGGGAAAATAACTCACCTTGTGATGAGAGGAATTATGAGTGGGAACCAGGGAGTAAATAATGGGAATTTTCATGCTGAAGTGATTTTAATGACACACAACAAGCACCTTGCCATAATTAAGTGCTAAGAAATAACAACCTACCATTAAGTGATCACATTATAGTCTCAAGTGATCATGTAGCAACCTTGATATCCATGGTGTCAAACCAGGATATTCACAGGAGGATTAATGAGCAGTTAAAACATGAAAGCTCCTCACCAGAAAGAAGGCTTTCTCCAGGAAATGCCTGCAAGCTCAATTGTTGTTACTTAAATACTGTTAAACATGAACATTTTTATATTGTCATTAAAAATGTCAGAATAGAGGTGAAGAGGAAGTATTTTACTGCAGAGGCAAACCTGTTTCCTGCATAAATTGCCACAGCTTTAAGACCCCAACCTCCCTAATTTGCCTACAGGTACTATACTGCAAGCTGTGCTTTCTGACACCATTTCAGGAAGTCCCTGCACTGGAGAAGGGTTATTTCATAAAATCATGGAATGGGCCTTTAAGATCACCTAGTTCCAAACCCCTGCCCTGGGCAGGGATGCCCCTCACTTGATCAGGTTGCTCAGGGCCCTTGATTTCTCTAAAGCTGTTTTGTGAGAGATGTAAATATATCATTCCCATTTCTATATTCTTTTTCCTGGTGTGAAAATGTCTTCACCTTCTTCTGCTCAATCTCACAGAGTGTAACAAACTTCTGGCTGATGGCTAGAAAAGTTGCAGAAACTTCTGAGGAACACCTCATCCAAGAATTGGGACTGCTGTTGTTACTCTCCTCAGCCTGGTATCTCATATTAGAAGAAAAGGATTTAAAAGGCTTAGAGGGGGTAACTGGTCTTGTGTTTGGATGAGAATCGCTGTGAAGATGGTGATTAAATGTTCTGCTACCTGTTTTTAGAGGATTTGCCTTGTGGGAGGTGATCCTATAAAAGTCACCTATCTACCTAGGAAGTGCTGATGGCTGATAAAGAGGCAAGGCAGGAGAGTGGATGAGGGTGACTCAGGAGCAAGACACTCTCAGGGAAATGAACTCTCTTTGTAGACATTGAGATAATTAACTTGTTATAGCCTCTGTCATCCAGGACTGAGATCTGTTACATAAGCTCAAACTCCACTTAGGAGACAGTGGTGGACACTTCACATGGGGTGAAGCCATGGGGTTTCATGGATCATTGGCCACCTCTTGTCTCCAGCGGGAAACTGACATCAGTTTCTGACATCAGATGGGTGGAGAAACCACTGAGCCAGCGTCAGTGGAGATGACCAGGTGCAGAAGTGACAACCACTTAGAATCACAGAATCACAGGATGGTTTGGGTTGGAAGGAAGTTAAAGAACATATGGTTTAACCCCACTCCCATGGGCAGGGATACCACTCAATCAGGTTACTCAGGGCCCCATCCAGCCTACCCTTGAAGACCTCAAGATGAAGATGGGGCCATGCAAAACCTTGTTGGGAAGGCTCAAGATATTAACTGGAAAATATCTTCACAGTGCCAGTGGTGCTCCTCAGTAAGTCTGCAAATTAGAGGGCCTGTTTTTAATATGTGAGTCTTGAGAACCTCAGCCCTGGGGTGCTCTGACGTGTGTGTATGCTGCCCTAAGCCACTGTACACAGGCCACCAAGTTGGGATAGTTCATCACAGACAGTTCAGGTCACCCTCGCTTTGGCCTGTCTCCTCTACAGGGTGACAGAATCAGCACTAAGAACCTACAGATGGATAGAAATTGGCCTGTCAAGTCCTCTGCTTTCCAGCTGCTTCACTGCTGAGTTAAACCAAGCTACATGTGAGCAAATTCACGGAGAGCATCCTCAGAGCTCCATCAGTACCCAGAATTCACAGATGCTCCCAGACATCTTCTGTCCCTCATATCTTCTGTAATTATGCAGAGGACTTGTCCATCCCATTGGCATCCCTACTTTCTGCACCAAATGCCTGGATCAAAGCCACAAGTAGCTTTTCCAAGTTAAATATTAGGAAGAAGTTCTTTACTATGATTGGTGAGGCCCTGGCACAGGTTGTCTAGAGAAGCTATGGCTGCCCCCTCCCTGGAACTGTCCAAGGCCAAGCTAGATGGGATTTGGAGCAACCTGTTCTAGGGGAAGGTGTCTCTGCCCATGGCAGGGCAGCAGAACTGGATGGTCTTTAAGGTCCTTTCCAACCCAAATCATTCCATGATTTTATGAAGGCTGCAGCTCACTTGCCCTTGGCACAATGCATCGCAGTCCCATGACTTCCCTTATAAATCTACTTTTGGTGTCCAACTCTCAGATGACAGAGGTCTTGCAGACACAGGATAAAACCCTGCACTTTCCCATCTCCTCCTGATTACTCCTGATATATCCCAGCTCCCTGATGCTGGCAGGAACACACTGCAGTCCACTCCAGCTAGCACCAGCTGCCTACAGCCCCAGCAACCTTCTTTCCTTTCCAGCTTGCAAAAGCTAGGTCACAGCAACTCAGGTATCCAGAAACCCCCCATTTTGCACACAGAAGACCATCCCCTCTGTGCTTTGCACTTACTCTTCCCCAGCTGACCCCAGCCACAGACAAGTTCCAGCAGTTTCTCTTTGCAGGATTTTTGTGCAACATTTAAATCAAGTGCATGAACTACAGGGAACAAAGCCTTTTCCACCAGGAAACGCCCTTGAGAAGGCATCAGCTCTCACTGCATTCACAGCCTCACAGCTTCTGGCAGCCCTCGGCTTCCCCAAAATTCCCCAAAAATGCACTCAGCCGTTGCTTCACACTGCTACTCTCAGCTGCTTCTGCATGGGAAGCGCTATAGGGAGGCAAGGTAAAATTCATTGTATGGGATTTGGTTTCTTTCTGGCATAGTCAGAAGAGAAGAAGGGAATGAAAATCTTAGTGAAATCAGACTTGGCTTTCCAGAGCAGAGCATCTAAGTACCTCACTTCTGTATTCGAGTGCCTCACCTTCCTGCCCCACTCCCAGCATTCAGCCAGCTCAGCTCTTGGCTCAGCTGAATCTGTTGAATGCAGACAGATTCTTTCCTGTGAAGGTGGCGAGGCCCTGGCACAGAGTGCCCAGAGAAGCTGTGGCTGCCCCATCCCTGGAAGGGTCCAAGGCCAGGGTGGACAGGGCTTAGAGCACCCTGGTCTAGTGGAAGGTGTCCCTGCCCATGGGAGGGAGGTGGAACTGAATGAGTTTTAAGGTCCCTTCTAACCCAAACCATCCTGTGGTTGTATGATTCTATGATCTGACACACAAACACTGTCAGGACAACAAACAAGAAACGTCAGGCTTTGAGATCTGGCTTTGCAGCTTTGTCATTCTTCAGTCCCCAGTGCAGGATTTTTGGTGCAGTGTCTTCTGCTCCGAGCGATTTCCCACTCCAGCAAACAGGCTGGAGTGCAAGGCAGGAGCTACTGCAAAGCAGGAGCACAATATATCTGCCCATAACAGCTGAATTGGCTTGAACCCTGCAGAGCTAATCAGCCATGGAAATGCCCCTCCTTTCCATCCCAGAAGAATTTACTTTAATGATGAGAGAGATTCTGTTTTGAGTCTGGTCAAAAGGGTATGACACCTTTCAGGGAGATTTCATCTCATCCTTGGGAGCATCCCATGCAGTCAGAGAGCTCAGAGCTTTCTCTTAACACTCTCCTAACCTGGAGTCAGGAATTTCAGAAGCTCAATGCACGATTAATACAAGACTCGGAATTATAAAATATATAATTAATACAAGATTTTGACATTTGGGTTTTTAAAAATATTTTTCTTGGAGATCTTCTTAATGTGTTTCTCCCAGCCCTGACTGTCTGAAAGTGCTGGTGATCCATCATTCCCCACACCTCCAGCTCCCACACCGCCCTTGGCATTATTGACCACCAGAATCATAGAATGATCAAGCAATCACAGAATGGTTGAGTTGGAAGGGACCATCTCGTTCCAACCCCTCCCATTGGCAGGAACACCTTCCATTTATCCCAGGTTGCTCCAAGCCCCATCCAACCTGGTCTTGAACACTTCCAGGGAGAATATCAAGGATTATCATAGAATCACAGAATAAATTAGGTTGGAAAAAACCTTTGAGATCATCAAGTCCAACCTGTGACCTAACATTACCTTATCAGCTAAACCACAGCACTGAGTGTGCCTCATCAAGTCTTTTTTTAAACACCTCCAGGGATGGTGACTCCACTCCTTCCCTGGGCAGCCCATTCCAATGCCAAACCACTCTTTCTGTGAAGAACTTCTATCATCTAATACCTAGACTAAACTTCCCCTGGCACAGCTCGAGGCTGTGACCTCTCATCCTGTCACTGCATGCCTGGGAGAAGAGACTGACCTTCACCAGGCTATAGCTTCCTTTCAGGCAGCTGCAAAGGGTGATGAGGCCTCCCCTGAGCCTCCTCTTCTCCAGGCTAAATACCCCCAGCTCCCTCAGCTGCTCTTCTTAGGGCTTGTGTTCCAGGCTCGTCACCAGCTTTGTTGCCCTTCTCAGGATGCATCCAAGCATCTCAAGGTCCTTCCTAAACTGAGGGGCCCAGAACTGGACGCAGCACTCAAGGAACAGCCTCACCAGTGGCAAGTGCAAGGGAAGAATTACTTCCCTAGTCCTGCTGGCCACATTATTCCTGGTACATGCTGGGAAACCTCCTATAGCATCTCACTGGAAATGTTCTTGCACATTGTGTTTAGCCCAATGTCCTAGCAGAGCTAAAAGGATACAATTCCTGGCTCCTGTCCTTACATCCGTGTTCTACATCCAGTCTCACATCCAGGCAGACACAGATAGGATTTATCTCCAGCATGCATAGGGCTGTTATCTGTGCCTATGTTCAGGCTGGCAATGCCAGCAGGACCCTGTGCTGCTATTTTTGCCTCATTATTCTCTGTATCTCCCTAAGGCAGCAATTTTTCCTCATGCTTCCCTCTCTGAGCGGCATCTCCTAATAGCCCAGTCTCAGCTGTGGGAGCTATGAAATGTGATAGAAATGATGGGATATTTATCCTATCTCCCAGCTGGGCTGCACTGACTGTCAGGGCTTTGATGAGCCCAGATTTAGGACACAGCTGCAAAGAATAATTTGTGAGTCAGGGACTGAGATTTTCAGGGAGTTAAAGAGACCCTCCCCATTAGTGAGTTGGGTGGAGGAGATGGTCATCTTGAAAGGAAGTGCTTGTAAGGTTCCCTGGAGGAGAACACTTACTGTGGAAGAAAGCATTTCTCTCTATGAGAACAGCCTGATCTCTCTTACTAGTTATTAATAACTATAATAACGAAGTTATTATTAGCAGGCTGAGGGAGCTGGGAGTGTTCAGCTTGGAGAAGAGATGGCTTCAAGGAGACCTCTACTACCCCTTCTAGTGCCTAAAGTAGCTCCAAGTGAGCTGGAGAGGGACTTTGGACAAGGGAATGGCTTCACACCGGCAGAGGACAGGGTTAGATGGGATCTTGGAAAGAAATTCTTCCCTGTGAGGTTGGTGAGACCTGACACAGGCTGCCTGGAGAGGCTGTGACTGCTTCTGGATCACTGGAAGTGTCCCAGGCCAGGTTGGACATTGGGGCTTGGAGCACCCTGCAATAGTGGAAGGTGTCCCTGCCCATGACACGAGTTGGAATGAGATGGTCTTTAGGGTCCTTTCCAACAATTCAATGATTAATAATAATATTATCTGGTCTTGCAGCAGCATCTAAATTTACAACCACAAAGGACATACTGGTCATGTCACTTTGAAGAGGACGTCCCTACCATGGGACTGATAAGGCAAGCTGCAATTTTTGGGTCACTGTGATCAGCTGTGACCTCCCAGCCTGGGTCTGAGATGGCTCAAAATTTAGGCTCAGGAGTCATATCACCCTAGTCCCTCTTCTGCTGAGTATACATCAAAGGCATGTCTTGAATCGTGAGCAAAATATTCCTATCTCAATAACTCTGGAGAAAAGAAAGTCCTGCAAGTAGGACTGGAATGTAAATCCACTGATTCTCCTTTTTCTTCCACAATCCTCAGGTACTGCAATTAACAAAATAATGGAGTAAAATTATGGATTCAGCACAATCTGCAGAAAAATTTTTCCAATTTCTCTGAGTTCTCTGTACCAGATCGGTCCAAGAGAGATGGTTATGGATTGATGGCACATCTGAGTTCAGCAAGCCAAGGGCTGCTGTGCCTTAATGCTTTTCTCCATGCCAAAACCTGGTCACCCCTTGCTGTGAGTCAGGAGAGAATATTCCTAATGTAAATGAGTTTATAGTATATATAAATTAAGCCCTAGGTGACTTGCCAGCAGAACAATTCTCTGTCCAAGCAGTTCATCTCACACCCAACCTTCCTACCATGCACTTTATAGGGAGGGAGGGGTTTGGTCTCCATCCCCAAATCCTCCTGATATTACCAGGGAAGGAGGCAATTACTCCCAACAGCTTTGCTGAAGTAGCTTGTCTAGTCTAGGGAGGCCACTAAACTCATCGCACCAAGCTAAGGAACACATGGTGGGAACAATGCTCAGTCACCACACAGCCATTGTGGATTCTGGTCTGTTCTCAGCCCTGATGATTTCTTGCAGTGATTTATTTAAGCCTATATCAGGGTTGCTCAAGAGCTGAGTCTGCAAGCCAAGTCTGTCACTCCTGGGACTGATTTTTTTTGTTGTAGGACAATCCATCCTACCATGACAATATCTCTTTATCATCAAACAATGTTGCTCAAAGCATGTCACCACCTTATTTTTCATTCATGGGTCATCTGGTTTTGTTTGTCATTCACTAGGAGACAAGCATGTGTTCAACCCTTTAGGATCATTAATAGATGATGTTGCTCTTCAGGGAGCTAGACAGGGAAAACACATACTGGGTTGAGAAGTGTTGGTCAGAGAAGTGTGTAGCAATATGGGCTCATGAATTTTACATCCCCAGATCTCTCTGCCCTCAGAGTGGAGTTCTTCACTCTCTCAGGCTTTAGCAGGTAAACTTAGTTTTGGTTTCCTTTGTTGATCACAAATCCACCACATGAGTTCATGTGCTGGCAGAAAGTCAATGCAGATAGCTGGACATTTTCTGGCTCCAGGCGGTGCCTTTCCCATGTCTGAGCAGCCTCAGTACTGTTCCCTCAAAGCTCAAGGGTGAAACTCTTCCCTTTTCCCAGGAAAACCATTCTGGCTGCAGAGGTGAGATTCCCTCAGAGTGATTCATCTGTCAGGGCTGGGGGACTGTCTGACATCTCCACATTTCCCCATGCACCAAAGGTTGTGATGATGTCCTCTGGAATGGCCTCTGATGGACCACAGGGCAAAGGCAGCAATGGAGGAGAGGGTCTGATGGGAAGGTCCTCTGCAACCAGGGAGGAAATTATCTAGAGATGCTGTTAATTTAGCAAATGAACACCAAGTATTTGTCCAGCTGTAGGTGGCTTCAAGAAGCTGCAAAGCTTCTTGGTCAGGCTTTTTTCTGCTAAAAAAAATTTGGTGATCAGATATAATACGGTCAGGTTCAGAATCATAGAATCACTTATGTTGGAAAAGAGCTCTAAGATCACTGAGTCCAACCATTAACCCAACACTTCTACCTATGCAGTACAAATAGCAATTCAAGACAGGATATTGATGAGGGTTGGTCCAGCTTTCATATGCCTGCCTTGAAACCACAGATCAGTGGTTTTACCTTGTTACACAGATTCCTAAAATACCTGTTCCTCTTCCTCTGTTCAGTTACCCTCAGGGTGCATTTTTCCTTCCTTATATCCAGTTGGATTTCTTTTTCCTGCAAATTACCCCCTGTCCCTTCGCTGTGAATCTGTAGGAAGTCTGTCTCTCCTGTCTGTCCTCTTTGTCTTCCTCCCACTGCCAAGGAAGTAGAAGGCTTTACAGGACCACTGTAAAATTTATTTGTATACAATCACTTTTTGACAAATCCTCTTAAGTATTCCTAGCTTCCTAAGCCTACCTGCAATCTGGAGAGCTGAAAAGATGGAATTGATGCACTGGCCATGTAGGAATGCCTGGGGAAATAGAAGAGCATAGATGGCTCCTGGGAAGGAACACAATGCTCGACCAGGTTTGTCCTGAAGAACTATCCATCTGTACAACCTTTGATGGGGTTTTGTTCTATAGCAACCATCTTGCAACTCTTTTCTTTAAATTCTTTTTGAGTACTTAGGCCCACTTCTCCTCTGTGTCTCCACATCTCAGGCTGAGGAGTTTATTTGGACTTCTGGAAGTCTGTGAAGCCAGAGCATGCTTTGTGTGCATGAGCTGCTTACTCTCTGCCTGGACTGCTCTGTGTTCTCCCCCCTCCATCCTGAGGATGCCTGAGATGGGTTGCACTCAACAGGCATTATCTTAGGCTTGACACCACATTGAGTCACACAAACTATTCCCATGTCCTTCAGCTCCTCGATGGAGCCAGATAGCCTTCATTTTTCTGCCTGCTCCTGCCCCAGACCGCTTGTATCACCTCCTTGGTGGACACATGTGTAGACCTTTGCTTCCAAGAGACACATGCCTGGGTGCTTTGAGCTCTGCTCTCAGCTACCTGCCTTTGTGAAGGTCTTTAATATTTTTTTAACAACCACCTTCAAAAGAAGGCAGTGATTTGGGACAAAAGGAAGTCTCTGAACAGGCTGGGTTGAGAGAAGAATCTGAGGCTGGGCAGGCTCTGCCCTGGTTCTCTGTGCTCTTAAGCTGGCCTGATTGTGATGTGAGGGTTTTTAAGACTAGTTCAACACCAAGTCCCTCCCTGTGCCACCCCAAAGGTGTCTTTGGGCTTGAAAAGTTAAATGTATGTTGAGCTTTCTAAATTTGCCACACATACAACTGTTGAAGTTGGAAGGAGAAATGTGACTTTCATCAGACCTTTTTTCTTCTGGCCTTTGGGAGGCTCAGCCCAGGAAATCATAGAATCACAGGATGGTTTGGGTTACAAGGGACCTTAAAACTCATTCAATTCCACCCCCCTCCCATGGGCAGGGACACCTTCCACTAGACCAGGGTGCCCCAAGCCCCATCCAGCCTTGCCTTGCACAATTCCAGGGATGGAACAGCCACAGCTTCTCTGGGCACTCTGTGCCAGGGCCTCACCACCCTCACAGGAAAGAACTTCATAGTTAGTATTTAATTTATTTTATATAATTAAAATTCATTTGCACAGTAAATCCACTCCTTGCAAGGCCCTTTTGACACCTCCCAGTACTACAGAACCTTGGACACCCCAAATTCTTTTAGTGGCACTGATTTTCCACAGCTCAATGATTTTCGGAGCAGAAATGCAGTGTGCCATGTGCCAGTGTAGCTTTGGCCTCAGCTATGAGAAGTATTCAAGCACCCTCTGAGATCCTTTCACTGGGATGTCTCCTGGCACTGAGAGCCTGGTTTGGTGGCGTGGTTAGGGAGGACCCACATCCCAAGGAGTCCAGCAGGATTTCCATCCAGCTTGCTGAATTACTTGACAAAATTACATCATGAAGAGCATTTCCAGGTGATGCTAAGTGTTCTTTGAGCCTCTTGGACTGCACAAGCAAGAAAAAGCTCATGAGAGGACTTAGCTGGAAGGATGTCAGCAAAAGGAGAGAGCTTGCTCCCCCCAGCAGCCCCATGGCTGCCACACTGCTGCAGCCCTCAGAGGTGGCTTGAAGACAGAGCAGAAGATCTGCTGGGAAAGAAGGAACTATTTTCATTTGCAAGTCACAAAAGAAGCATTTGTGACTGCAATGGCTTTACAAACACAGGCCCCTTATTGTTTGCAAAGACACCCTTGGCAACCTTTCAGAGCAGCCTGGAGATGAACCAAGGCCTTTGTGAAGTCTTATAAAAGGGCATTATGAGCGGGGGGCCCCATGGCAGGCAGGATGTGCTGGGGCCATCCTCCCCAGAGGGAGCTGTGGGAAGCAGGAATCTCTAGGAGATGTTTTGTATGAAGCTGGTGTACCAGGCTCTTGTGTGCTGGGGATAGGCCCATTGCTCTCACCTTCCTGCACAGAACATCCTCATAGTGAAGAGAAAAGCTCTTTGGGAAGCTGAGCAAGAGATGTGGATGATCTGACTTGAAAAATTTCACTGACGCCCATCATAGTTATGGCTGGAATGGGGGTTAGGAGTTTGGGTCCTGGATCCTGGTCCTGCTGCTCTGCTGCAGAGCATCTGATAGCATTCAGCAGATGTTCCAGACCAAGAAAATCCTGTTTTCTTGTGAAAAGAAAAAATAACAACTGCTGAAATCCAGTCCTTTTTGCTCAATAGGATATTAGTGATCAGACTGCAAGCCCGAGTCAGGCTCTTGGGTTCTGGAAAGGATTTTACTTGTCTTTGGTCACTTGGCATCATGAGGAAGACCTAAGAGCCAAGAAAAAATGTTCTCTGGAGGGAGGCATGAGTGTGTTATGGGTGATAAAATAAAGATGGCTTCATCTCAAGCTTATAAGCATGGTCTCACGCTTGTAGGAGGATCTGCCTTTTGTTGGTTCTGTGGCTGAAGGACCACCTGCCTTGAGATGCTGAGACAAGGCAGCTGAGTACACAGCCACAGCAAGAGGTACCTACAGCCATCCTCAGGAAGGGTAATTTAAAAGTCAGGGATGATTTTCTGTTTCCATATCTTGGGGTGTCTTGTTGAGCCAGGAGGTAAGAATATGGAAGCTCCCAAATTCTTCCTGTGTGCTTGTCACATCAGGACACATCATCATCTTGTCTGTGGTATGAGCAAACCAGCCTTTCAGGAGGAGGAGGAAATTGGTTTGTGTGAAAGCCACAGCCAGGACTGTGCTTCTGCAAACAGAGCAGAATCAGAGAAAAATCAGGCAAATGCAACCCTGGGTGTATTTAATGGAGGTGACAGCAGCAAGGAACATTCCAGCCATGCTGGACCACAAACTCTGCAAGCTGAGGCTGCAAACCACATGTAGACTCTGGGGAATGGTGCTCTTCCTCCTTTTTCCACTGGTTTCATGACAAGGTCTGCCCCAAAGCCAGCCCTCGTGTCACAAGTCGGGGATGTGACCACACAGCAGAGGATGCTCTATTGTGTCACGAGAGCTGCATGTGTGTCTCTTTACTCAGGCCAGGTGGGTGAGCTGAGCCCACCCATGACCCAGCGTGTGCCCCCTGTTCAAGGGCACTGCATTTAGGTCATTGGATTGTAGTGGTTTTGGTTCGCCAATTTTCCGTTTCCAGGCCAATGCACCAAATAATGTGGCGAGTTGAGTGCCCACTAGAATTATTTACTCTTTTTCTGCTATGAGATAGGATGAGGAGAAGAGCAAAGCAGGCTCAAAACTTAAAGGGTATAAAGAAAACTTTATTAACAAATCTACAAGAGTGGAAAAAAAGAAATCAGAATAAAACCTTCAAAATACTTCCCCTCCCCCCACAACCTTCTTTCCCTTCTCACTGACAACGTATATAGACAAAGCTTGGAACTGAGGTCAGTTTACGATGTCTAAAATAGTCTTTCATCAGTTCTCTCAAGGAGAGGAGTCTCTTTTGCTATGTCACGGAGACTTCTCCACAAGAAAACAGTTCTCTCATGGCTTCAATTCTCACAAATAGCAGCTGCCCGGGAATCT
Source organism: Rhadina sibilatrix (assembly GCA_013400275.1). NCBI lineage: Eukaryota > Metazoa > Chordata > Aves > Passeriformes > Phylloscopidae > Rhadina > Rhadina sibilatrix. Next base: position 48,690 of record VWYO01009099.1, read on the forward strand.
GCATTTGTGAAGTCCCTCCTATTTCACACAGCCTTCCTACAGCTGCATTTATGGACCATAATCAAACACATGGGGTACTATTTTAAGGATGAGATGTTCAACAGCAAAGGTTTTCCTCATCTGTCTCTAAGATCGTCTTCATCTCTAGGAACAGAGATCTTTTCTTTGGGGGCAGAGAATCTTCATCGCATCTCTTGTCTCTCTGTTCAAGCTTCTCATGAAATCACAGCTACTTCGACATTTACTTAATTCAGCACAAATGCCTTTGCTCATGTCTGCAATTTTGAACACTTCATTACCCCATATGTCTTCCATGAATTAAAGGGATATTCTAATATATCACAGTCTATCACCATGGTTTTGCAAAAGAATTTCAGTTTAAGACTAAGGCATCTTCTCATTCTCCTCCCATCTGGGACATGACTCCTTCTTCTCTGACTTTAATATCATATTGTTTCTTCCATGTGTTTTCACTCTGTCCTTTTCTCCCACTCGAGAAAGACTGACGTTTTGCCAGTTTCATCTGTGCAATGGAAGAGTTAATATCTCGCTCAGGCCTGCAGAGGTCACAGCCGAAGCAGTGATGTGAAGGTGGCGGGGCAGGGCCTGGGATCTCAGCAGCAGCAGCAGCCCCTGGGGCCGCCCTTGCTCTGCCCGGTAGCTGCTGGGGCCCGGCCCGGCCCTGCCAGGATGGGGCCCGGCAGGCTTCCCGAGAAGGGGCCTGGCCCCTCAGCAGCGCCTGTTACCCATTCCCAAGCCAGAAAAAAAGAGAACTTTCTCAGGTTGTGTTCAGTTTTTAACGTGTGTGTTCACAGAGGTGTATTCAGCTTTCTAGTGGTTTAACAAGGTGTCAGTATTCAAAACTAGTCACTGATTGGTTTTGTCAGGCACAGAAGAAGATGTTAACAGCTTCTCTTAAAAAAATTACTTCCATGACTGGCCTCTTCCCTCTTCTCCAAATGTCAATCAATGCAAAACCAGCACAGGATGCATGTGACAGTCAGGGGTGTTGGCAGAGGACAGACTGGCAGAGATGAGATCAGGCTGCATGCCTAGAAGGGGGTTTACAAAGAAGCTGCAGAGGGACTTTGGACAAGGACTGGGAGGACAGGACACAGGGAGTGGCTTCCCACTTCCAGAGGGCAGGGATGGATAGGATACTGGGAAGGAATTCCTCCCTGCGAAGGTGGGGAGGCCCTGGCACAGGCTGCCAAGAGAAGCTGTAACTGTCCCATCCCTGGCAGTGTTCAAGGCCAGGTTGGATGGGGCTTGGAGCTCCCTGGGATAGTGGAAGGTGTCCCTGCCCATGGCAGGAGGTTGGATTCTGTGGTATCTTGTATATGGGCTCCATCTCCTGGCTGCTCTGCAAACCCCGCTGCCACCACCCTACTGCTGTGCAAGCACTGCTACCAGCACCACCTCTGCTCCCTCCCAGAGACCTTTCCATGCAGCCATTTTCCTAAAGAGCTGTGAAATCACATCCCAGAGGTTTCCCCAGGTGACAAACTGTAGAAAAAACAGACTCATTTAGGTTGGAAAGCCATGCCAAGAACATTGAGTCCAACTTCTACCCTAGCACTGCCACAACCACCACTAAGCCATGTCCCCAAGTGCCACATCCACACGGCTTTGAAATCCCCCCAGGGATGGGGACGACTGCCCTGGGCAGTCTGTGGCAGGGTCACGGGTTGGGCTGGTTTCCCAAGATTAGGGTGGTTTAGAGTCCTTTGCCCTCAAATTGGACGCAGAAATGAACCAGAATCTTCAGATGTTCTTTTTTCAAGGTTTTTCTTGTTGTTTATTATTTCTTTCCTCTTTGCCCTGTGCCCGGCCAAGGTCTGTCCAGCTTGAGCACCAGGCGAAGACTCCCCCCGCGACAGAGGCTCATCATCTTTTATACAGATTATTACATATCAATTATTTACAATTTCACACCAATATCTACATTCGATACTCAACAGGTTATTTCTACACTAACCCAATCACCTTGAACTATTTTGTGCCACCATCACAGCAGAAGATGGAGACAAAAAAGAAAAAGAAGACCCCAGGGCACCGCCCAGAATCCTCTATCTTGTCCCCATTCACCCCTATTCTAAAATCCCAAATGAGAAAACTACACTATTCACTATTACATTTAGTGGCTTGTAACTCCTTTCTCAATGTTGCAAGTCTTTCCCATGGACAAAAGCCAAAGCCATTGTCTTTCTGGGCTCTGTGCCAGGGTCTCCAACCCCCTGTACAGATCCCAAACCCCCCTGGCAGGTTTCAAACCCCCCGGTACAGGTCTCAAACCTTGTTGTTCAGGTTTCTGTCTGTCCAGGGTATTCAAAGGAATGCCCTGGACTCCCACAGCAGGGCTGGACCACCCTTGCCCTAATTTCCTCAATATCCGCCCTGAGCCTCCCCTGGCCCAGCCTGGGGCCGTTCCCTCTCCTCCTGTCCCTGTGCCCTGGGAGCAGAGCCCGACCCCCCCGGCTGTCCCCTCCTGGCAGGAGCTGTGCAGAGCCACAAGGGCCCCCCTGAGCCTCCTTTGCTCCAGGCTCAGCCCCTTTCCCAGCTCCCTTGGGAATTCTCCAGCCCCTCCCCAGCTCCCTTCCCTGCTCTGGACACGCTCCAGCCCCTCCAGGGCTCTCCAGAGCTGCCGCAGCACTGGAGGTGCCCCAGCAGGGCCAGCACAGGGGACGGGCACTGCCCTGGCCCTGCTGCCACCCCAGAGCTGGTACCTTCTTGGCAGCCACACATAATCCCCTTCTGAGCTTCCTTTTGGAGCTGGATGTAATCATCCTGTATATCATTCATCAGGTTGGACCTGTAGCACCTTCCAACTGAGCAGATCTTCAGCTCTCCAAGTGATTTGGCTCCAAACTCCCTGTGGTGTGAAGCCCCATCCGAGCCATGAGGCTCTCCTTCCACACTGCTCAGAGGAGGCTTTGCAACTCCCCAAGGCAGCATTTGAAACAGCCCATCTTCCACAAGCTGTACTGGAGCCATGAGAAGCTTTCTCAGCAAAGATAAATTTGCCAAAGTCAAGATCCCAGACTATTTACAAGCCAAACTATTTTTGTCAGGCAAAATATTCTGTCTGCAGAATCTGGACAGAGGGATTTCTGGAGCAACTGATGAAGCCCTGTTTTACTGGAAATATCAGTGGCTGCACCATCCTGCATCTGCAGACCCAGAGGATACCTTCAACCCCAAGCTGTAGCCCATTGGGACAATTTGAGGGTCCTTAAATTCCATGCATCACTGCTTAAACTTGAACCACTTCTCCCCTGCCATAGCAACAAGACTGGCTGGTATCTTGACATGGTTCAGGGCTCTGTGGAGTCCTGATCGAGCTGTTCAGCCCAGTGTGAAGCACTTAAGTAATGACTAAGGTGATGCTAGAAACAGCTCAAGCTGACAGTGCAGAACATTCACTTAGAACAGAGGAAAAAAAGAACCTTTCTCTTTTTCTCTTTTATTACTCACACAAAATTGCCCTGATGTAGCCAGAGATATGGAGACAAGCATTCCCCCAACTCCAGCCTCTGTCTGTGAGTCTGGGATCCCCCTGGACAGTCCTCTAAGGCAGGATCCTGGTCCATGTCTCCTACTAGGAGACATATAAGTGGGAAGGCTATAAAGACCTGAACTCTTTTTATGATTTATAGGGGCCCAAACGGTTTCATGCGAAGTGAAACGTTGCTGTCAAGCCCAGAAGTAAATGAAGATGTGGATTTTTAGAGTATTTTGACAAGAAGGAGGAAAGCAGCACAATTTCCTGTTTGGCACTTAGGAAGGACACTAGGGCTGCAAGCAAGAAATAAATGATTCAGGGGTGGCATAGATGAGAGAGCTGAGAGTAATGGGATTAATATAAGGAAGAACAGACTGACATGGAAAATACATTTTCTAACAGCCAGAAGCAGCTCTCCAAGAAAGGGATGAGAGTCCCAGCATGAGAACTTGCAATTTCCAATAGAATACCCCCCAAAACATCCTACTGAGGATGGTCCCATCCTGCAAGCCCGCATTGGTGGGAAGAGTGAATCCTCAGCTCCTCTGCCACTGCCTCACTCCAGTTTCTCCAATTTTCACACATTTTTGAGAATTGTAAGACTGGCTCTGAAAATGATGAGCAGTTGCAAGATTAATTTCTTGAAAAGCAAAAAAAGGGAGAGAAGATGCCTGAAGGTGCATGGACAGATAATATGCTGTATTCATAAGGGTTTTAATAATTTATTGCCAGCAGCTGTATAAAGTTATTCTCTCCCCTTCCACCACTCCTCTTCAAGGATGACTCAAGGAACACAAATCAAAGGATGTCTTCTACCCTTCTAGGTGGAGTCATATTTCATTAACCACAGAAACTTGTTTTCTGGTAAGAAATTAGAAGTACTTTTATTGCGTTCAAGGCTCGTGAAAAATTCCAGATGAATACCCTGGAAATAAAAGACAGCGTTTGCTTTGGTTCTGCCTGGGGAAAGAAAACCCACTTGGGGGAAGGAATTTAGCATGTCCTTAGCATTTCAGGAGTATCCTTTGCTAGACAGCTGCACATCCTTTGTGTCTGAGGTTACAATGTAAGATGTAACCAAGAGTATGTATTCTACTACCGTCTTCATAAGCTATTAAGATAGGAGGGGCAGCGTTCTTTATCCTCTCCATGACTCATCCCTGATAACTCCCTCCAGGGGATACCTTCTGTTAATGGGCCATAAGGGCTCCCTGCATGACTCATAAAATTAAATCACCCCATTGTGAGATGCTCCACCCAGTGGGAGGAGCCAAGCATTCCTACCTGGATATAAGCTGAGATTCAGAACACCATCAGCAGCAGTACTCTGGATTCCCAGACGACAAGACCTCCATAACCACCACTGGACCTTCAGAAAAGGACCAGACCTTACTACAGGATCAGTGCTTTGACAGAAACACATCCATCACTCCAGTGGGACTACAGCCACCATCCTGACCAACAGGGTGTGAGGTTGTATTCTGCCTGTATTCACCCTAGAGAGCTCAGGTGGTTGTGCCTGGAGAGAAGAAGACTATGGGGAGACCTTTGAGAAGCTTCCAGTGGCTAAAGAAGCTCCAGGAGAGCTGGAGAGGGACTTTGGACAAGGGCGTGGAATGCCAGGACAAGGGGGTGTGGCCTGTACGCCCAAAGGGCATGGTTAGATGGAATATTGGGAAGAAATTCTTGGTTGTGAGGGTGGTGAGGCCCTGGCACAGGTTGGCCACAGAAGCTTTGGCCACCCCATCCCTGGAAGTATTCCAGGCCAGGTTGGATTGGACTTGGAGAAATCTGGGAGAGTAGAAGGGGACCCTGCCCAGGGCAGAATATGGAATTAGATGGTCTTTGAGGTCCCTTCCAGTCCAAACCATTCCATGATTCTGTGATTCTCAGCACATCCTCCTGGCCCAGCAAGGCAAACACCTGCCACTTAAGCCAGGCTATGAAACTGTTCCCTGTTGCTCTGCACAACCACTTTTCCATGGAAATAGCATGTTCATCACAAATGTTTTGCTGTTGCTACTCCTCAGTTCCAACAGAGACTCTTCTCTGATCTCTCCAAGCCTTTTCTTTCTCCTATCATAATTAATACACTTATTCACACCCCTGTGGTCTTGGCAAGTTGGCAGGTGGTATAAGGGCCTTGGCATTAAATATTTCATTACCAGGAAGTGCAAGATATTAACAGGGACAGTAAATAGTAAGTAATAATAATAAATAGTCCTCTTTGTGAAGGAAAAATTAATTTACGATATACTGCCTTGCTTGTTTCCACAAGAGAAGGTAAAATCAGGGTGCCAGCTCTCAGTCAAATGCCCATTAAAAATACCACTTAAGTCCTAAAGAAGGGTTTGCCGGAAGAGGTTGTGTATTACAGAAATTCCTGGCTCCTGTGTCTGTACAACAACAAGGATTTCTAAGTGGCTAAAACCTGCCTGGCTGGACCTTCAGGGGCAGCAAAATTCAGCATATTTCTAGAAAGAGAACAGAGGATTTCTAGTCTCTTTCTCTTCATTTCACTGAGCCATGCTACTAGTGTATCTTGCAGTCATTTAATTAGTTTGATTAACTAGTCAGATTCTGCAGCATCTTTGAAGCCTTTTCATTAAAACTGAGACTATTCCTCCTCAGCCTTTCTTTAAACCTCCCTCTTTTTTGTACAGATCTCTAAATTTCCTTTGTATTAACTCTATAGGAAGGGTAAGAAAACATTCTTAGCTTATTTTCATGGTATGTTTTTTTGGTAATTTCCTGATTTTCCTCTTCTGAAAACCTCTAATGCAGGCTGCAAGCTGAATGCCATTCAGCTGGGACATGAGGAGGATGCTAGAGCATCTCAGGGCCACTGGCTATGAGAGAAGCTCTTCTGGCCCAAGAAGGGGGAGGGATGGCAAGAGGATAGGGAGACAGGATGAGATCCCTAGGGCCTCCTTGCTTCTCTGGCCCCAAGCATGGCAGCAGGGATGCACCCCAGGGATGTGGCCAAGGAACCGTGTGCCACTTGACAGTGTGTGGAGTGGCTTTCTCTCTCTGGCAGCTTTATTGGCTTTTAAGAGATATAAGCAGTGAGTCAGTGACAGATCCTGCTGTTAGCATCCCACCCAGGCTGCCAAATTTCCCCAGAGTGGGGAAGGGAGGGAGCTACATCCGCGCTGCCTTTATACAGCCAGGCTGGAGCCTGCTTTAGGAATGAGCATCTTGGCTGGGCCCTGGGGTAAGCCTTGGCGCCACACTGAAGCAACCAGACAGCCTGCAGACATGAAGGGCTGCATGAAGGCTGGAGGTTTTACTTACCAGATACAGCTCCCCATATCCATTTGAAACAAGAAATCGAGTAGAAAATTCACAAGGATCTTGTAAAAAGACATGTTCCACCAGTAATGTCCTTGTTCAGTCAGAGAATCCCAGATGGGTTTGGGTTGGAAGGGACAATAAAGTCCATCCTGTTCCAACCCTCCTGCCTTGGGATCATCCACTAGACCAGAGTGCTCCAAGCCCAGTCAAACCTGGCCTTGGACACTTCCAGGGATGGGTGAGACAGGCTGTCTGGGCAACCTGCATTGGGCCTCTACCCTCACAGGCAGGAATTTCTTCCCAACATCACATCTAACCATGCCCTCTGGCAGTGGGAAGCCACTCCCCTTTGTCCTGTCACTCCATGCCCTTGTCCAAAGTCCTTCTCGATCTCTTTTGGAGTACAGTCAGGCACTGCAAGGTGCTCAAAGGTTTCACTGGATCCTTCTCTATGTCTAAGCAGGATGCACAAGGCATGATGCCAAAGATGATTTCATTCCTGTCCATTTGACTCTGCACCCCACTTCCATTCTTTTGCCATGGGATCATGAGACTTTCATTTAATCTGATCTATGGGCTGCTGGCTCCATCCTTGAGCCAGGTGCTGGTGTCACATCATCAACACCTCAGTGTACACCTGTGATCCTGATGCAACCGTGGCCCTACCAGAGCAATCCAGTGGGAAGAAGAGCAAGCTGTCACAGATATGAGACATCTTCTTATAAAATACAACCAAACCTGAGATCTTTTGTTTTAACTAACTGGGTTAAAAAATACCCCAGTCCCAAGTATCCAAGAGGAACAAAACCCAGGTGGACAACTAATGTGTATTGAATTTATGTGTTCTGCTCATTCAGCATTGCAGAGATATGGAGGATAAAGCTGAAATCTCAAAAAACCTTTAATCTATGCTAATTGAGAGCCATCACTTTGCTGAATTGAAGACATGAATCTCTTTTTTTTTTCCATCTCCTTTCTTTCATGTCCCAGACAAATTTTACTGTCTTAGAGACTGGTGAAGTGGTAATTGCTCCAGCTGCACCATGCAGCCTACTCCAGAGAAAGTTCCGTGTCCTCAACTTAGGCACTGATCAGGTACATATATATGTTACTGTATTCAATCCTCTCTTGCACAGAAGGCAAAATAGCTGGTGGAGAACTGTAGGAGAAAAAGTAATTTTATTTTCATGGATTTAGGAAGTCAAAGTATTTTGCAGTATAAGACAACAGAGGTTATTGTTGCTTTTTGGTCCTTTTTCTTTAATGAACAAGAATGAAAAGAGGAGATAAAAAATGCAATTACTTGGTTCAGATTCCATTTCAGTCTGGCTTTTCTCACCCAGAAAGGGTCTGATGGACAGACAGGGATTGTTGCTGTGGTTTTCACCCAAATATAGCACCCAGCTCATCATTTTTTGCTTCCTTATTTATCTGATATTTCTTTCTTATCTGTTTGTTTCTTTGTTATCTGATATTTCTTTTGCATCTTACACAACCAAAACTTTCAGCACTCATTCTTTGCCACCTGCCACTTCTCAGATAATTTCTGTCCCAGTCTTCATTGATGTGAATATTGTTTGTGCCATCCAAGGACTCTCCTCCACGTTAAACCTAATCCAAGCTGTCATGTTGATGACTCAAATCCTCCTGGGTAGTACTGATGAAAGAGGCAAGAGGCTTAAAGATTCTTCAGTCTTTTTGCTGCCCCTGCTGAATGCTGTGCCCATCAAAGTAACTGAATCTTAATTCACATTGGCTGTAACCAGCTCCACAGGCAAATTCCACAGGTAGATTTCAGCCCAGGTTTTCTTTCTTGTGTGACCAAGAAGAGGAGGTTGGAAAAATGCTCACTTGCTGTCCTTCAACTTTTTCCTTCCCTGGCCTCCTGTACTACACGTCCCCCAGGTTTATGGATTCTTTGTGGCTCCCCACAATTTGGAAAGACCATTTTCCTGGTGAGCAGGAGGCACAAAGCTGTAGCAGGAGTGATGAAGGTGCCTACTCACATCTGCACATCTCACATTTGTCCCTGCATGTGTGAACCACAATCCTTTGCTATCTCTTTAATCCACTCTGGAGGAAAAAGCATCAAGTTGCTCCAGGGAAGGTTCAGGTTGTGTATTAAGGAAAATTTCTTCCTGGAAAGGTTTGTCCAGCCCTGGCACAGCTGCCCAGGGCAGGGGTGGAGTCCCCTACCCTGGAGAGATTTAAAAGCTGTGTGGATGTGGCACTTGGAGATGTGAGATAGTGGTGGCCTTGCAAATCTGGGATAGCAACTGGACTTGCTGATCTCATAGGTTTTTAGGTTGCTTTACCAACCTAAAAAATTCTGTGATGCTCTCCAAAATTCCTTTGATATCCCTGTTTTTTTTCTCCTACTACTGTCTTCTCTGCCTCTTTTCCTCCTTAACAGCGACACAGAGGTGCCAACCACCTTTCTCGTGACCTTCATGTATTTTATATTCACATATCAAATCCTTGAGGAGGGAGGTAAAGGTGTTTTGTGGTTTATATCTTATGGATGGGATTCTCCTCAGTGCTTTTGATGCACAGACTTGAGTCAATCGATTTCTGGCTGTGTTTCCCCCCTGAGCCTCCATCCTGTCTGCACTGAATTGGTTTTCATGTGCAGATTGCAATGATACCAATTCTGTGTGTGAACAAGCACCTACAAGATTAACTTGCAGAACTGCAATGCAGGTAGCTTCAAGACTGTAAAACAAAAAACAACAAACAAACAAACAAACAAAACCACAAACACAAACCTCATAAAAATCAGGGCTGTTGAATTGCTTTTCTTTTTTGCTCAGTCTTACAGGAAGAAAATACATGAGGACCACATCATGGCCGAGATCCCGAGAAGTAGGTAAGTGGAACAAAGAGTGGAGGAAATTTGTTGCCCCATGAACTAAGTCTGGAACACCAAATTTTTTTAACTGTATCCCCTGAGCTTGTACAGGTCCATTGCTTCAGAATTTTGTTAGGGAACATGGTGGGCTGCACTGCTTCTGCCTGAAGCTGAGGGCTCAATTTAAACTTTCAGTTTAAAGCTGGGTTTAATATGAAAGAGGGCAAGATAAGATGGAATATTGGGAAGAGATTATTCCCTGTGAGGGTGGTGAGACCCCAGCACAGGTTGCTCAGAGCAGTTGTGGCTACCTATCCCTGAAAGTGTCCAAGGCCAGGTTGGACACTGGGGCTTGGAGAAACCTGGTCTACTGGAAGGTGTCTCTGCCCATGGCAGAGGGTGTAATGAGATGATCTTTAAGGTCCGTTCCAACCCTAGCCATTCCTTGATTTTATGATTACTCTAGGCCTTAACAGTGTTGACAGATCTCACATTGTTTCTGAAAGCTGGAGATGAAAAGCCAATTGTTCCAGTCTATTGTCTTGATTAGATAAAAATCGATCATAGAAGCACAGAATATCCTGAGCTGGAAGGAATCCATCAGGATCATTGAGTCCCCTGGCTCTCCACAGGACATCCCAACAACCCTATCCTGTGCCTGAGAGCATTGTCCAAATACTCCTGGTGCTCTGGTAGCTGTGGGGACATGCCCACTCCCTGGGCAGCCTGCTCAGTGTCTGACCACCCTCTGGGGGAAGAACCTTGCACTGATATCCACTTAAACCTGCCCTAACACAGCTCCAGCCATTCTCTCAGGTTCTGTCATTGGTCACAGAGAAATGAGATGAAATATCCTATTTCCTGCCTTAAATGACTGCATGTTGTTCCTCACCATGTTTCACTCAAACCCAGTAAGTAAATCATCTCTAATCACTGGTGGGTTACAGGGAGGGTACAACTTCATCATGAAAATATGCCACAATTTCAAAGCAGGTCCTTGTTCTGAATTAGAGAAAACATTACAACCTCTGCTGGAGAGAGCCACTGAAAATCCCTCAAAATTTCTGGTCAATCAAAATGTTCTGTTTCTATTTTGACGGTATCTTTTTCAGTACTAAAGAGACTGAAGTAAGAAGCCTTTCTAAAATGAAAAATGAAAAGGCCTCACTCTTAAACTTAAAATGTTAAAATATTTTGGTTTGATACCTTTAGAATACTTGTAAGCCTATAGATTTTTTTCAAGCTGTGCTTTAATTAAATCTTCAGTCTCAGGGAAGCTCAACTCTTTGATCTGCCTCAGTAAATAGAAGTATAGAATCACAGAATGATTTGTGTTGGAAGGGACCTTAAAGATCACCCAGTTCCAACCCCTGCCATGGGCAGAGACACCTTCCATTAGAAGAGCTTGCCCCAAGCCCCATCCAACCTGGCCTTGGGCACTGCCACGGATCCAGGGTCAGCCACAGCTTCTCTGGTCTCACCATCCTTACAGGGAAGAATTTCTTCCTAATATCTAATCTACACCTACTGTTGGTGTGAAGCCCTTTCCCCTTCCCTGAACCTCCATATCCTTGTCCAAAGCCCCTCTCCAGCTCTCTTGGAGCACCTTTAGGCACTGGAAAGTGCCATAAAGTCATGAACTGGGGGCTTAAGCTGGTCTTCAGTTTGATCCTTTCTTGGTGTAAGCCCATCCTGGAGGATATGCACAGCCACCTCTCCATTAAATCATGTTTCATTGTGAATTATTTCAGAGTTTCTAGTTTGCTCTTTTAGAGTGAAACCCTTCACCCTCCTGGGTGAATTAAATATAAGGCAAATGGTTCAGAGGCTCTGGGAACCAGGTTTTGGGTAGCAAGGGACTTCATCTCATGCTGGTAGATGCTAAAGATCACTTTAGATCACTTTCTGATAATACTTACACAGACTAAATGAAGCCGTTCAAGTCAAGGCAGAACTTACCTGAATTACAGAAACACACTTTAGATAGCCAAAATTTTTTTAAAAGAAAAAATTCAGCATGGAAACCCCAAGCATTTTGTTTGCTGTTTGCTTTATTGGTTTTGCTTTTTTTTTTTT
>VWYO01009099.1:60424-76756 GCA_013400275.1 Rhadina sibilatrix
TTTTTTTTTTTTTTTTTTTTTTTTTTTTGAGCCACACCTTTGAGTAATGACATTGATACCTTCTACAAACAGCATTAAATACATTTTGCACTCTCTCATGAGATCTTTCAGTCTACGTTTTCCAATATCTCTTACAGCAGCAGAGGTTGCATTAATTGCAGGTCCAAGCTGATGGTGTCCCGTGCATCTCTTGTTAATTGATCTGTTTGCAATGTTCATTTCATCTGGATCCAAAGTTAGAATTTTGGAACAGACAGTGTACCTCAAACCACAAGGCTATTTTGTAAATACAGAGGCTAGGTAAGCAATTTTTCTCCTTGTTGTACTACAGAATGGAAAGAAAAAGGTTCCCACAATATTCTCACTGAAGTTGGAATGTTCAAGGATATCAGTGTGGTGGTTCTCAGGGATGAATCTTGTGCCCAGCAGTCTCTAGCATGGTAGCATAGGACAGGACAGAGCAGGGTCTGAGGGACTGGGACTGTTTTACTGTGGAGCAATTCTAGCTGGGGACAGCTGTGGGACCTGCCTGTGCTAATTCTGCTTTTTCTGAAGGTGTATGAAAGCGTGCTGCCAAAGTGGCTATTTTCTCCTCTGAAAAGCTTTTCCTCTGCGATCATTAATGCATGTATGTGTTTTAATCATGTAACCAGATGTTACGAAGAATAAGTCAACACCTGTAGTAGATTTCTGTTTGGTTTGTGCCTGTGAGAAGTGGCATTTGTGCAGGAGAGATGCTGTTGGGAAGAAATGATGGAGTACATCTGCTCCGAGGATGTGTGGTGAAGGACCAAGTTGCAGGGAAGGGGAGTAATTATAAACTGTATCAATATTTCCCTGAAAATGGGGGTGCAGCAGTGCTGGGGTTGCTTGGGTTTGGCCTGGGCCTGTGAGGCTGAGCCATAAATAATCCAGCAGAGCCCCTGAACCGTCCATGGATGTTTGAAACAATTCCACAGAAAGGCAAGGCAGTCATGATTCCAGAGGAAAAATTATTAGTGATTGCTTATGATTAGTGGGAAATTTCCTTTGGAATTATCAATCAGAGAGTGTATTGAAGCAGAGCATTTCTTTTGGCTCTTTTTCTGGTTTTTCATTTCCTTTCTGGCTTAAATGAGTTTTGCTGCTTTAATCTTTTAAGGAAGCAGCATGTTTCCAGCTGGAAATCTGGGGTGGGATTTGAATACTCCTGGTTGTTTTACACGGCTGCTTTGGTTTTGGGTCAGAGAGAGACAAGGGAAATTACTTTTTATTATCTTGAAATTTTTCAAACCGAAGTGGGACATTGTCATACCCCTCCCCAAAGCACTCCAGGCACATGGAAGTAGCTCAGAGCTGGCCCAGTTCTCTAAGAAATAAAAACATTTGAGGGGTTTAAGTTAATACCAACTCTCTTATCTCTTGGTTCCAAAGATTCAGTCCTACAGTCCCACTGTGATGAGGAAAAAAAGAGGAACTTCTGTTATTCATGGAAAACCTTCTGTTACTCCTTGTGCAGACTTTTAATTCTGTTGTCTGATTTACTGTCCAGTATCTTTCTAACACAACCTGTTAGAAATTTAGATTAAGGATGAGGAGTTAGATCTGTTCATTACAAAATCTTGCAAAGCCTGAAGGACTGGGGTGGTGACTGCTTTATTAACTTCAATAAAGTTAATAAAATTAAACAAATATTTATTTAATAATATTATTTATTAAATAATAAATAAATAAATAAATAAATAAATAATCTTTATGTCAGATTTCCCTCAGCCCTCAGCAGGAAACCTGAGAGATTGTGCTGGAGGTCAGAATTCTGTCTGTGTTTGAGACTGATCCAGCTCAGGTCAGTGTTTACCTGTAGGTGTGGGGTTTGGCCCCAGATGCTGAGTTTAAACTCAGGATCAGGGTGACAGACTCATTTTGTTGCATCACGAGAGTTTATATCCCCGCCCCTGCTGGGATGTGGTAGTGGACGAAGCAGAATTAAGCCTCCACCTGCCGTGGGCATTGCTGCCCTTTGTCTCTCTGTTGTGCCATCTGAATTGGAGAATTTGCTGCTGTCACTGCCCTTCCACCCTACCTGGGGCTGCATCCTCCTGGCAGCCCCTGCCAGCCCACACATGAGCTCCAGTGGTGCCAATGTGCTGTGCTGGGAGTGCTTGCTGGGAATGTGCCTCAGCCCTGCGAGTATCCTTTTGTTCCTGGGCAGTTGGACAGAGCCTTCGGGCTTGTCAGCTTCGGAGTTTGATTGTAAAAGTCACCGAAGGAGGAATGACAATGAGGTTTGTCAGAGTGGTGCTGTCAGACCGTACTTGATAGCCTGTGCTTTGTGTTGGAGGTTGTTGCGTATTTACACTGCAGGGCGTGAATGTCCCCTTCCCGATTCAGCCTAGAAGGTCCCAAAGGCTCTTAAAGGGAACATTTCTTCTTTACTCTCTTTCATTTGTGATAACGTAATCTCTGAACTACCATGAGCAATTCCTTAATTTCTCCTGGAGAAAATCACATGGCAGAGGCAGTTTGCAAAGGAGCCCAGAATTGTGTTTGGAGAAGAGAGTGCCGTGAGTACTGGCACGCTGCATCTGTCTATGCTCTTATTCCAGGAAAAAATGCACTATGCCAAGTCTTTTTCAGTTCTTTCACCTAGAAAAACTCTTCTTGGCATTCAGGGAGCAGATGTTTATTCCTCCAGTGCTCAGACCGGACTGGGACCACTCCATAGCTGAGGAATAATTTCATTTTTCCAGAAGGAAGCAGGAAACTCATGGACTTCCATGTACGAATGGTTAGAGAGAAACTTGGAAGAAGTCTTGCAACTTGTTTATGATTTATTCTGGTCGAGCATTTTCTCCCTCAATGCCCTAAATCCTCAGGCTCCCCGTGTGAGGGCTGAGCGGGGCCCGGCGCTCGGCAGGCTGTCGGTGACTCGCCGGTGCCATCTGCTGGGGAAAGCGGTATTGCAGCGGGGACAGCGCGCATGCGCACTGCCAGAGGGAGGCCCTTTGTCACTTGGTAATTAAGGGCGAAACGGGACGGCCGTGAGCATGCGCGGTGTTGTGGAAAAGGCAGCGCATGCGCGGTGTTGTGGAAAAAGGTAGCGCATGCGCAGCGACGTGCCCGGCACGTCACGCGGTGTTTCAGGGCGGGACGGAGCCGGCAGTCGCGCCTGCGCAGTGGCCTCCCGCAGGCGGCGCTGTTGCTCTGTGGGAGCTCCCAGCGGGGCCTGCCCGGCTGTGCGGGGCTGCCGGCAGCGGCTTGGGAGCGCCGCACGCGGGTCCCGGCTGCGGCGGTGCCGGGCGGGGGTTGTGGTGACAGTGGAGGAGTCACAGCTGGAGTTGCTGTGGCTGCAGCGAGGTTGAAGATGAGCAGAGAACGGCAGGTCCCGGAAATAGCCCCGAATGGTGGCACCTGCCGGGGGCGGCCCCTGAGCAGAGCTGGCCCAGGAGCGGGCGGCGGGGCCTGCGCGGGGCGAAGGCGGTCCCGGCGCGGGCACGGAGCCGGGGAGGAGCAGCGGGGCTGGCTGGGGCCGCCCGGGAGAGCCTTTCCTGAGAAACAAGACCTGCGGTTTCTCCCACCTGGGCCCCGTTGCGAGGGGCAGCGCAGCTGAAGGGAGCAGCACATGAGAAGGTGGGGCGGTGCTGGGGCGCAGGGAAGATGCGGCTGGGGCTGGAGGCAGAGCTTGCAGGCTTCTTTCATGTAAATGAATGTGGAAAGCAGAAAGAGAGGTGGTATAAAAGCACTATGGGTGCTCGAGCAGGTGAGATATGACTCAGGAGAGGGAGTAGTTTTCTTGAGCTCCTGAAATTCCATTTGCCTTCTCTCAGTGAGAAGTTTTCCGTTTGGAGTTGGGCTTCAAAAGGCAGGAACCTAAAGCTGCTTCTTCTGATAAATCCTCCTCCATAGTGGGCCATATGAAGCTCACTGCTGTAAGTAGCCAGTAGCTTCCATGGATATTTTGACTATTAAAAATGGTGACTTTTATTTCCTCTGCAACAGATGACTTGGCTGTCCCATGCAGGATTCACTGAGGCTGTGAATTGCAATCCAGAGGATCTTCTGGCTTCTGGTGCGTGGGGTTATGGCATTTGGTGTGCAGAAAACATCCCAGGCTGTCTGGCTCGGGATTGGATGTGCATTTCCACAGTTCCTCAGAGTCGGAAAAGACCAAGAGGGTGGTGGTGAGAAGGGCTTTCTACCAGGCCTGGGCATTCTCAAGACACCTCAAGATTGGTTTTTAAATGTTTATTGTTTTTTGTTTCCCAGGCCAGGGCTAAGCTGGAGAAAAGGTGGAGAATAGAAAATGGGACTCCCATGTTAAGATCTGTCTTTGGATTCCAGCTTCTCCTGGTGGATTTGTCCAAAGGAAGGGGATCTTGGGGGTACCTGTTTGTTCATCTATTGAGCTTGGAAGAGATGCTAAGCATGAAATTCCAGGGAAGCTGCACTTGTGTAGTGACTGGAGTGGGAAGCATATTGCCTGTCTTCCCCCCACCAGCACGTGCCGTGCTCATTTCCTCTCAGGGTCCTTGTTTCCCTCTTTGTCTCTGTATCCCTCTGTCCTTGCTGTGTGTTTGGCACTCTGTCTTTTTCTGCATCCTTCTCCATGCCTCATTCCTGTTACTGTGCTATTCTCCATGGCTTTGTGGTGCTCCCCATGCCACTGTTTCCCACAGGATCCTTGTGTCCTGTTCGCTGTCCCTTTTCTTTTTTAGTCCCTTTCTGTCATGCTGCCCATCAGCGTACAGAGGCTGACAAGAGAGAGGTTCTTGTGCTGCAGGTTCCTTCCAGGAGGCCGGTGTGATTCAGCAAGCGTACAACTTCAGTTTCCCCCTCCATGTGGTCCTGGCCAGCTGTGCCCAGTGCCCAGCCTGGAGTGCCTTTTCTGTCAGCTCGCCTGCCGTCGTGCTGGAGACTGTCAAGCAGGCAGGTGCTGGGGTAGAGCAGGGGAGGGCAGAGGGGCTGAGGTGCTGTTGTTGAGCAGGGCTTGCTCTTTCCCCCACACCTAGTGGGGGTCAGGCTCAGCTGAGTTGGAGAGGCTGTGTCTGTCTCATCTGTCTGAACTGCCCCAGAGGCTGAGGACAAACCTGAGGCTGTGGTGGTTCAGCTGTACAAGGCCCATGGCAGCACACTCACCGCCTGGCTCCAGACCTCCCTCCCTGTTAAGGAGGCGATGCTGTGAGTCCATGCAGGGCTGAGATCTGTCCCTTCATCCTTGTACTCTGCCCCCCAGCCGTGACCTCCTGGAGCGTCCAGCTGCGTGGGGCCACCTGCTGCTGGAGCAACGGGACCTGAGGCTTTCCTTCACGCCCCTCTACATGCTCTCCATCCTCCTGGTCCAGAGCCACTGACACCAGACATCCCCCTGGCTGATGCTGCAGCCACCTGGACCAGCACTGTGAGCTCAAATCGCAGACTGAGCTTGAGGGAACCGGGGGGACGGTGATGGTGATGAGAGATCTCTGTAGTCAAGGCTGGTCTTGAAGTGTGTGGTTTATTGCACAGGGCATGGGTGAAGGGGCTCTGCTGAGAGCTGCCAGCTGCAGCTCAGAGCAGAGCTGAGAGAGAGAGAGAAGTAAGAGCAGTTAAGAGCAGTAAGAGAGCGAAGTTCCCGTTCCAGTTCATTTAATCTTCTCTACTGAATATTCTGACACCAACCAATCTAATACAAGATACAAATCCTATAGCATTTACACACAGCCTATAAGAATCATTACATTACCATACTGTGTTATATTTTAAACCCTAAAAACGACTCTTTGGACCCCTCCTGCCAAGCTGGTGGGATCTGCTCTGACCCTGAGACTTTCGGTGAGGAGAAGGGCATTGTTTAATGAAAAGGGGATTACCTGCGGCTGGCCACACTGTTGTTCTCCAGTTGTCCAGTAACTAAAGCTCTAAACATTGAAACTTGCTTTCAATTCTATTTCACTTATAGGTTTCATATTCACAAAACTTAAGCAATCATATTTATAAGGTTTTCCTTTTTCATCTCCCTCAACAGAGCTGTTCCCCATCCCAGGAGTTGCGCAAGGCAGTAGTTCCAGGGAAGGGCAGTGTCCCTGTGTCCTGCACCCAGGTGTTGGAGACCAGTGCTTGACCAACCCTGCTCCTCAGGGAAGGAGGACAGCTGNGATGCTGTGAGTCCATGCAGGGCTGAGATCTGTCCCTTCATCCTTGTACTCTGCCCCCCAGCCGTGACCTCCTGGAGCGTCCAGCTGCGTGGGGCCACCTGCTGCTGGAGCAACGGGACCTGAGGCTTTCCTTCACGCCCCTCTACATGCTCTCCATCCTCCTGGTCCAGAGCCACTGACACCAGACATCCCCCTGGCTGATGCTGCAGCCACCTGGACCAGCACTGTGAGCTCAAATCGCAGACTGAGCTTGAGGGAACCGGGGGGACGGTGATGGTGATGAGAGATCTCTGTAGTCAAGGCTGGTCTTGAAGTGTGTGGTTTATTGCACAGGGCATGGGTGAAGGGGCTCTGCTGAGAGCTGCCAGCTGCAGCTCAGAGCAGAGCTGAGAGAGAGAGAGAAGTAAGAGCAGTTAAGAGCAGTAAGAGAGCGAAGTTCCCGTTCCAGTTCATTTAATCTTCTCTACTGAATATTCTGACACCAACCAATCTAATACAAGATACAAATCCTATAGCATTTACACACAGCCTATAAGAATCATTACATTACCATACTGTGTTATATTTTAAACCCTAAAAACGACTCTTTGGACCCCTCCTGCCAAGCTGGTGGGATCTGCTCTGACCCTGAGACTTTCGGTGAGGAGAAGGGCATTGTTTAATGAAAAGGGGATTACCTGCGGCTGGCCACACTGTTGTTCTCCAGTTGTCCAGTAACTAAAGCTCTAAACATTGAAACTTGCTTTCAATTCTATTTCACTTATAGGTTTCATATTCACAAAACTTAAGCAATCATATTTATAAGGTTTTCCTTTTTCATCTCCCTCAACAGAGCTGTTCCCCATCCCAGGAGTTGCGCAAGGCAATAGTTCCAGGGAAGGGCAGTGTCCCTGTGTCCTGCACCCAGGTGTTGGAGACCAGTGCTTGACCAACCCTGCTCCTCAGGGAAGGAGGACAGCTGCCTGCTGCCCAACGAGGGTGGGTAGTCTTGAGTGAGTTCTGAATTCATTTAAGTGGACAAAGGTGCAGAAAGTCTGGTGTGCACAGGCTCTGCTTCAGCCATAGAGGTTTGGGGAGCAGCAGCTTCCACAGTGACTCCTGTGTTGCAGCATTCATCTTGTCTAGCAGTGAATGTAAAAACACATTTCACTCCTTCCCTTCTCTCTCTGCCTGTCCCTTGCACTGCCCTTGCAGAAGAGGAAACACAAAAAAAAATCAAGAGGATTACATAAAAACAAGCTTCACCCTGGTTTTGTAACTTGTTTCCAGGTAACTGCACTGATCTTCTCTCTCCCGGGGGCTTTGCTGTAGTTCTTTCAGTGTCTGCGTGAGCAGTATCTTGCTCCTGGGACTGGGGAGGCTGAGGTTACCTTTATTTTGGGGGGGTGAGGTGGAGGGGAAGTCTGCTCCAGCCCCTGTGGGGAAGAGACTGGGCACAGAGGGATTTATCCTTCACATATGAAAAGGCATGCACAGTGATTTCTACACAAAATACTTTATTAGTCACCTAAAAGCAGTGGATCAGCAGCCAGAAAGGGAAGAGGGAAGAGTCACAGTCCAGCACAACATGTGGTCCTGGCCCTTTTTCCCGTCAAATGCCTGTGGACAGCAATAAAAAGCCCCATCAACAGGCTCAATTTCTCCCACCCACACTGGCAGAATGCAACAATAGCAAGTAAGTGTGAACACCTGTACAGAGCAGCTCCTTTTTCACCAGCAGTAACTCTGGTCTGTGGCCAGGCCCTGCTTGAGCTCCTCTTGGCCCCTTAAATGCCCCTCAGGAGGTGGCAGCAGGTGACACTCACATGGCAGGAGCTGCACCTGGAGAAGGAAGAAGGAAATGAGGAGTCAGAGGGCAATGGGATATCTGGCTCTGCCCCATGGGCTTCTCTCCTGCCTTCTGGCACCCCTCAGTCCCCTTGCCTTAGGGGAGCTCTCCCATGTGTGCACTAAGGCCACAGAGGCTGCCAGGCTCACCTTTACCCCTGCAAACAGATGTCCAGCGGCTTCTGACACTTAGAGGCACCTCAGGCAAGGCTGGAGCAGCAGTCACTTTCTTCCTCCGACGAGCACATCCCTTCCTTGGCCCAGCAGCCTCCTCTTGCTTCTCTTCCTCTTCCTCCTCTGACTTTGGAGGGTTCGCTGCAGCCCTTTGACGCTGTTTCAAGGCACGTGGGGTGACCTGGGTGGGCATCAGAGCTGGAGCTTAGCAACAGAAGTGTTCTTCGAGCACCAAGATGAGAAACTGTAGGATCATCACCATGAACTCATGAGCAGCCCGAGCAAGGCACAGGCAACAAAGACACAACCACAAAGCTGCTCACGTTAGGGCTCAGTGCCTCAGGGTCTGCCTTCAGAAGGCTGAGGGCTCTTCTTGCTGGGCTTCTTGTGGGGTCTCTGCCCTGCATAAGAGGATGTGCCCAGGTTAGGTGGGGTGAGGAGAGGGTGAGGCAGAGTCTGCACCCCAAGGGAGAGGCCACAGCGCAGTGAGCTCGCAGGGATGCTGTTCTGGGTGAGGTACTGCAGGATCAAAAACCGTCCAACAGCTGCACCCAGGCTGCTTGGGATGCTGGTAGGAAGCCCTGGGGACAAATGGCTTCTGTCTCGTGGTGCCAGCGACTCTCGCAGGCCTGTCAGCACTCCAGAAAGAATGGCTTTGCTCCTGCGTGTGCACTTGTGCTGCACGGCAAGAACAAGGTTTCCCAGGCTCGAGCCCTCCTGGAGCAAGAGTGGGTCACACAGGAAGGGGAGAGGAAACTCATCTTTGGGAGCCATGGGGCCAGGCTCTCCCTGTAAGGAAAAGACAGAGCCATGACTGGCGTGCAGGCAGCAGCAGAATCCCTGCAGCCGTTGCAGTGGTACAGAAACGTCTGTGTTTCCCTGGGATGGCAGAGGAGTCAGACTTGCTCTGATTGCCCTGTGCCTTGGGGATTCTGCCATCGATCCCTGGATGTGCAAAGCCCCAGACATAGGGCACAGGAGGGAAGAACAGGGCTGCCAGATCACCCAAACCCCCTCATTCCCTCCCTCTGCCCCAGATTGCTCACAGTCACCGCCTGGCTCCAGACCTCCCTCCCCGTTAAGAAGGCGATGCTGTGATTCCGTGCAGGGCTTGGGCTGCACGCGGATCGAGATCAGTCCCCTCAGTCTTGTCCTCTGCCCCCCAGCTGTGACCTGGAGGAGAGAACGGGTGGGCTGAGATTGGCGGGGCAGGCGCTGCCTCACGTTGTGCTTGGCTGGGCCGGCCAGCCAAAAAGGAAAACCCTATCAATATGATTGCTTAGGTTTCGAGAATATGAAACAGCGTGCCCTGAGGGGGCAGCGGCGTCAGTTGGCGGCGGGGCTGAGAGCGGCGGCTGGGCTTGTGCGGCCGGAGCAGCGCCGCGGCGCCAGGACGGCGTCCCCGCAGCTGCCGATCGGGGGAGCGCCGGTGAGCACGGACGCGACTCCTGCGGCTGGGGGCCGGCGGTGTCCTGGGGCAGCGATGCTGGCCGCGCCCAGTTCTTCCTGCCGCGTCCTGCGTGGCTCGGGCGGCCGGAGGCTGGTGCGGGTCCTGGTGCGCCGCAGCTGGACTGGCTGCTGCTGCCAGGGGCCGAGGAGAAGCGCTTCTATGGTTTCTGGATTTAAGGTAACGTTTAAAATATCGGGAATAAAGCTGCGAGTTTTGCAGTTTTAGTATTTTATTTTGCTTTTATTAGAAATAACTATGATTTTTTTTCTTCCTTATTGCACCACTTCGTTATTTTGCTCATTTTAATACATTATTTTGGTTTGGTTTTGTTTTCTTTTGCTGGATATCTGATGTTAATTCAGTAAAGGTTGTAGGGCTAGGGCTGAAACACCGGCTGTGAGGCCAGTGGAGACATAAAGCCCCAGAGGGTGGAGTAAGGACCTTGGCACTAGAGTCAGTGATTTATTAAAAATATGAATATCGACCTAATACCGATCTCCAATTGAGATGGACAAAACAACTCTCTAACAGTTTGCAGTTAGAAAGTGTATGTTTATTGCAGCGCTGGGCAGCATGTGGGATAGCTTCCCAAAAACATACTGCACCTTACAGAAAATCACAAAGTCATTTTATTTACAAAACTGTTAAATATCCAAAATACAAATGCATATTCATAACCCTGGTACATCCCATTCCCTGCTTCGTAATTGCATAGCTTGCCCTTTGAAATGAGTCGGTGGTCTCATTTAAAAGGAGTGGGTTTAAAATGAGGAAGTAAAATGACTCTTCATCGCCCTGAACTTTCTACCTTTTCAATGCAAATTGTGACAAATGAGTGTTGGTAGGATTCCCATTTCCTTAGGTACAGTGACTTTCAATAAGTTTCAGTATTGGGAGTCTCTGCAATTGTCCTGTGTCCTTAAACTTATTTATCAGGTTCCCTATTTATTGTTGCAAGCACAGCTAAGCAAACATAAAGTTGACAAGCAATCAGTTATTTGGAAAAAGTTAACTCAAGCCTAGTCTTCCTTAGCTAACTACAAAGCTTTTAATTAACTTCAACAACCATAAGGCTTATTTCTAACTAAAATTTTAATTTCCCTAAAATCCTATATTCTTTAAAGTCTACGTCTCAGTGAGGCCCAAACCAAAGTGGAGCAATGGAAATGCTAGGGCTGGAGCTGGATAAATGCCAGGGGAGAAGGGGATGGAGCTGCAGCTCAGGGCCTGCAGGAGATGCCTGGGGGGTTCCAGCCCTTGCCCTGTGGCACCAAGCAGAGGCTGCAGGTGTAGGGCCTCAGACAGCTCAAGTGCCTGAGAACCAACCCAAGGGCACCTTTTGGGATAGGGGAACCAGGGGCCCAGTGGCTCTTCACAGCCCCTGGTGCTGCCTAGGGAAGGTGAGGAGGCCTTTGGGCAAGGGCTGGGCTGGAACCCAGAGAGGGGGGTGAAGGTAGATGTTGAGCTTCAGGCTTCAAGTGTCCCCAAGGTTGGGAACCAAGTAGGGTGGGGGGTACAGCTCCTAAAGACATTGATGTGATAACAATAACTGACTTATGCCCTTATCAACAGCTGCAGGCTACAATGAGAAGTGGTAGCAGCTTTTAGCTGCAGACAGTGGGAAGCTGAGGAGCTGGAGCTGAGACAGCAGAGCTGGTGGAGGCACAAAGATGGTAGGGTTTGGGGTGAAACCCCTGTTTGGCTGGGATAGGGAATATGGAGCTGGGATGTAAACTGTGTGGCTGGAGCTGAAATCACTGTAAGGGTGAGGATAGGGACTGGAGAGCTGCTGCTGCAGTCAGGATTAACAGGATGGGGCTTGAATAGGGGATCAAGAGCTGAGCTGAAACAACACACAGCTAGAGCTGAAACAAAAATTGTACACTGAGAACCAAAAACAGCATTATGTGCCACTGCTGGGAAGATGTGGAGACAGAAGTGAAACAGAAGAGCTGGCAGTGAAATAAACCTTGTGGGACGGAAGCTGAAATCACTGGGGCTGGGAATGGGGACAGCAGTGCTGTAGTTGCAATCCATTTTCAAAGGGGATAGTGACTGTAGACCTGGGAAGCAACTATGAAATGGGACACAAACCAAGGGGCTGAAAACAGAATAAAGATTACTGGGATGGGGTTGAAATGGTGTTCCTATAGCCGGAGCTGAAACCTCACAACTGGAGCCAAAAAGAGACCCTGTTGTCTCAACCTAGAGCAGCTACACCTGGCAGACGGGGGTGGAAAAAAAGAGAGCTGGAGCTGGAAAAACTGAGCTGGCAGTGCAATAAAGCTTGTGAGTCAAGAGCTGAAAACACTGGGGCTGGGAAGGGGACTCTAGGGCTCAACCTGAAATTACTAGAGGGATGGGATAGAGATTGCAAACTGCATAGAAACTGTAGGACGGACATAGAGACTGTAGGATTTGTGTGCTGAAATCACTGTAGGCCTGTGATACTGATGTTTGTGCTGGGTATTGTAACTGAAAATGTAACAGGGTGTGTAGAGCTGAAAAGGGGACTGTAAGATTGCACCAGAAATCCCAGGGTTGCAGGGATATTGCCTGGGTCTGTGGCAGACACCGTAGGGCTTGAGCTGAAATCACTGTAGAGCTGAAATATTGACTGTGGGGCTGGGATTGTGAATGAAAATGGAAAGAAACTGTAGAGCTGAGAACGGGACTGAGAGATGCACGGTGAAATGATGGAAGGGCTGGCATAGAGACTATGGAGCAGGGATGGGGACTGTAGGGCTGGAGTTGAAAAGGATTGCAGGGCTGGGATATTGACTCTGGGGTGGGCTTAGAGATGGTTGGGGGGAGCTGAATTGTTGCAGAGCTGGAGCCAACACAAAGATCTGTAGCAGTGCACTTTTTAGATGGTGGAGCTGCTGGAAATGCTGCTTGGAGAGGATTCCAGCAAAGCAGTCAAGTTCATACATCCACACACACCGCAGCAAGGAGAGGCAAGAAGGGCCTTTTTTCATATGTTAAATTCCAGCAAGGTTTATTCCAGCACATCAAAGGGATCAGGGACAAAAAGACCTGGCCATGTGTTGTGCACAGGCCTAAATAGGGGTCAGGAACCAATGTCTACGGGCATGGGGGTGGTACAAAGAGCAGGGCAGGGGTCAGTGACCTATAGAGGGGACGGGCTGGACACCCGGGATACCACCACCAGTGGAGAAGCAGGGAAAGGAGAAACCATAAGAAGCAGGGGCATGGGGAGAGGAGAGACCGGGGCAGACCACACTGCACAAAGCACCATGGGGAAGGACTTTCTTTCAGCCTAGGCAGGGAAGACTATGGTCCATCCTTCCGAGGCATGACCCTGGGAATTGCCCCGAGGGGTTCCAGGGACTCCACAGGAGAGCAAGCAGTTGTTGCTGTGTGGGCAGCCGGGCCTCAAATGATGAATTCTTGGGTCTCCCATGCACCCTCATTACCCTTCCTGCAAAGGGCATGTGTAAGCTGTGATGACAGTCAGGGAGTTCCCCCCTACAGAGCTGCTGCTGCTGCTGCTGCAACCGCTGGACCGATCTACATGCCCATAAATCTTACAGCAGTTGATGGGAGGGACAGCTCACCTGTGCTTCCACCACCAAAATCCCCCAGCAGAGGCTATGGCCACAAGAAGCAGCACGGCAATGGTGATGCTGATGGTTGGAGCTGCGCTGCGATTTTCTGGAACAGGGAGGGAAGAGGGCGACTGTGTGAAGGTGGCAGTGCCAGTCAGGAGCTGCCCCTCACAGGACCAATGGCTGCTATTTGCAGCCTGCACCCCGTCCCCCAGGGTGCCCCTACCCCACGGGATGAGAAGGCTGCGGGTGCCCAGGCTGTGGTGGCGCACACGGCAGACATAGCTGTGCCCATCGCGGGGCGCCACGGCCAGGACGCTGCGGAGCTGGTAGGTGAGGTCAGCGTTGGGCAGGATGGTGCTGGTGCTGAGCGCTGGGCCCAGAGGCACCTCCTGGCCATCCCGCAGCCAGGCCACGCTGATGGGACGGGGGTAGAAGCCAGTGACGTGGCAAACGAGCAGCAGCTGGTCTACGCTGGGGGTGCGGGTGAAGACCGTGGCCACAGGCAGCTCTGGGGAGTGAGAGCAAAGGGGTGGGGGAAGCCCTGGTGGGGCACGGCTGGGCCCCAGTGTGGGGGCAGCTGCCGCAGGGTCAAGGTGGTCTCACCTTGTCTCTCCAGAACTGCCTTCCCATACCTCTTCAGTGTGAGGAAGTTGCTCTGGCATATCCAGGTAGAGAGAAGGTACTCCAGGAGCATACTGACAGACTTCTGCTTGTTGAGGCTCTTGCTGACCAGCTCTGCCATCTGGGATGGCTGCCGGGCCTCCCAGCGCTCTTTATCTACCTCAAAAGCGACGAGGTCTCTGCCATCCCAGCTGACATTCAGGAAGCCCTGGCTTGTCGTGTTGGGGTACATCACACAGCCTGCACGGAGCTGGACCACCAATGGGTCTGTCAAGGGCAAAGCCAATGGAGAGTTCCCATGAGTGTGTGGGACGTGGGTGGTATGAGGTGGGGTGTTGCTGAGGGCACATACAGGGATGCAGTGGAAAGCAGGGTGCAATGGGCAGCAGGGGGTAAGGCCATGCTTCAGGACACCCCAGACACTCTGCAAGCCCTCAGGCCCCCTGGAAGAATGGAGTTGGTACCGGTGTGGGGTGCTTGCATAAAAAGAATTCTGTCCTCCAAAGTATTTGTCCCAAGTTATCTTTTCCATGATCTTTGCTGTGTCAATCCTGCAGCTGCAGTAAATTTGGTGGCAGCTCTCTTAGAGAGGGGTTCCTTGTGCCAGATGGCAGAAGCCCCGAGGGGTATTTTTGGTCTGCTGCCCTACCCACTCCTGCTAGTCATATGCTGCTGCAGCTCCAGTGTTTCAGAAGCTGTTGCACCCTGTGAGACCTCTCCCAGATGCCATCCCGGTGGGGAGGAGGCCACAGACAGAAGCTGGGGAGAAGGACTTGGGCTCTGGCAGGGCTCGTTCCTGTACTCACAGTGCTGTTCTGTCTGCTGAACTGTGTCGTGCACAAATCGGATCATATTGCGCAGAGCGATTTTGTACTGGGACATTATCTTTTCCCCGTCACCTTCAGCTGCAGCCTGGCTCACCCAGGGCCAGTGGAAGTGGATGCTCCAGTTGGCCGGATGCAGTGTTAAGATGGGTATGTCCCTTATGAGTGCCACGCATGACACCTCAGCAGAGCTGATGTTGGCAAAGAGGCCAGTCAGGAGGTACTGGATAACCTGTGGCTCTGCTAGGAGAGAGGATGGAGACAGGAAAGGGTGCAAGAAGTAGATGACTAGAGGTGCTAAAGGGGAAACGGGAAGTGGAGGTGCTGGAGGGGGAACAGGGGATTTGGACTAGATAATAAAAAAATAATTTTCTTATGTGAGGGGTAGTGAGACACTGGCGGATGTTATCCAGACGTATGGTGGACACCCCATCCCTGGAAACATTCAAGGCCAGGTTGTTTGGGGCTCTGAGCAGGGAAGGTGTCCGTGCCCATGGCAGAGGGGTTGGACTGAATGGGCTTTAAAGGTCCTTTTCACCCCAAATCATTCTGTGCTTCTATGATTTATGCTCTTCATCCTGCTCAGGGTTGCTTCCTGTCTGAACTTCCTCTGCTCTTTTTCCTTCTCTATTTTACTTTCAATGAAGTGGTTGTCTGCTGCAGAAGATTTTAGGCTTTTTATCCCCTCCCTTCCATGCCTCCCTCCTGGCTGGAGCTGCTGTCTGGCTGTGCAGAGCAGATGAAGGGGCGCCTTGCTGCTCATTTGGGGTGATGCTTCCCCCCAGGAGAAGCACCTGTGCCAGTACCTGTATCTGCCAAAGACCTGGACATGGTACAGAGGATACAGAGGACGGTTGATAGGAAAGGGCATTTTGTCCAGGCGTGGGGCTCCCTGATAGGGTCAGAACACCAGCCCAGCCCAGAGATCAATCCTGCCTTTCTGTCTGATGCTGCCTGCCCTGGAAGCAAAAGGTCTCATGGGGTTGTGGTAAAACTCTGTGTGACAGCAGTGCCCGAAACACCCTCTGGCAGGTGCAGCTCCCTAACGAACGAGGGGCTGCTGTAAGGGGCCCTCAGCACCATGTGGAGATGAGATCTGCCTGGCACCCATGGGCTCCCTGCAGGAGGACATTTTTGCAGGGAAACTCAACACCCAAAGCCTGTTTTGGGACCACTGTTGTTTCTTCTCNAGAATCAGTGTGTCAGGGAGGGGCCCAGAGGTCCCAAGCTGAAAGCTGGGGACCTGTGGGAGGGACAAAAGCTGAAATAAGGTCTTGAGCACGAAGTACCGTGACAGGCTGGGGCCGGGAAAAGCCCAGCCAGAAGGAGACAACCGGGAAAAAGAGTCCTAGGAAACAGCACCAGGAAAAAAAGATATTCAAGCTGGGTTTTCCTTGACTCCCCGTCCCCACCACCATTACATTGTCCTATCCCTGTTCTTGTGGGATGCATCAGCACCAATGCAGGTGACGATGGCTTTTGGATTTCAGACCTGACCGAAGAAAGATGGTTTCTGTCCTCTCAACCCCTACACAGGGAGAAGGGATACTTTGGGTCACCCCCCTCCCAATCCTGTCACCTCCAGCTCAGGCTGCTCCTGCATCACTTACCTAATTCTGGGGATGGGGCTCCCGGAGAGGAGGTGACAAGCTGTTCCACCTAGTCTCAAACTGTAGGACACGGCTGGGGAGCCCCAGCTCTGCTCTAAACACCTGAGAGTGGGCTTATCAACTCCCATTTCCTTCCCACCA
>VWYO01009100.1:11139-28524 GCA_013400275.1 Rhadina sibilatrix
CCGGCCCGGCGGGCGGCGCGGGGCCCTGAGGAGCCCCGGGGGCGGCGGCACCAGGAGCGGCTCCGCGGAACGGACCGAGGGGTTTGGGGCTCCGGGAAGGCCCGGGCGGTGCCGAGTGAACACCGGGAGCGGTGACGGCGGCACCGCCGGGCCGGGCTCCCCCGCCGTGGCCTTGGGGCTGGCTCGGTCTGGCCGCGCTCGTGCCTTATCGCAATAAATTCACTCTCCAAATAAAGCCGGACGCGGCTGGTCTGTTATCTCCGCACCCCCGGGTGCCCTGGAGGAGGCACGGCCGCCCCGGGGTTCCCAAGGCTGGTTGTTCTCCGCGGGGCCGGGCCGGGCCAGCCCGAGCCGCAGAGGCGCAAACGCGGCGCTGCTGCTGCGGCCGGGGCCGGGGGGCTGCGGTGGGGAATGCCCCGCTCGGGGCTCCGGCTCCACTCACAGCTCGGAGCTCGGGCTCCACTCACTGCTGGGGGCTCCAGCTGCTCGGAGCTCCAGCTCCACTCACAGCTCGGAGCTCGGGGCTCCGGCTCCACTCACAGCTCGGAGCTCGGGGCTCCGGCTCCACTCACAGCTCGGAGCTCGGGGCTCCAGCTCCCACTCACAGCTCGGGGCTCCAGCTCCACTCACTGCTCAGAGCTCCAGCTCCACTCACAGCTCACAGCAGCCAAGCCAGGCCAGCGCTGGGAGAGCAGGGGGAAAAGGCAAACGCTGCCTTCCAGGGTTGGAATTCCTCCTCCCTAGGGGACAGGGCAGGATGTTCACACTCCTCGCCCACAGAATACTCTCAGGAAAAACTATTATAACACAATGTTTAAATAAGCATTTAATTAGGATTCCATTAGTATTAATATTGCTTTCAATTCCAAAAAGGTTAATTTTCCACTTCTTTGCAGGTATTTCAAAGTACAATATTAACTTCATACAAAATGAGCAATTAAGCAAACACCATTATTTCACATTCTTCAAAAAATACAAATTCATATTTACTCTTTTGGGTTTTGGAGATGCTCTTCCTTTGGAAGTACTGTACCTGTAACTAACATCTTCACATTGCTCAATGTAAGCACATTTTGCTCCCATGTTTCAGAGTTAAATAAATTCCTTTATTACCATACACACATTCTTGAGAAGCTGGGGTTCAGTTCAGCTGTCCCAGGCAGTGCAGCCCCCGGCCCCGACAGCTCAGCTGGAGCTGGAGCTGCCCCTGCTGTGGAGCCAGGCTGGGCTGGGGCTGGGGAGGCAAAACAGAGCAGGGTCAGCCTGAGCAGAGGGAGGACGAGAGTCACAAACCAGCAACACCAGCCACTGCAACTACAGCACTGCAAACACACCCTCGGGTCTGCTGGAAAAGGTTCATGTGAAAAAAAATCTGGTTTTTTTTAAGAAAAAGTAGAAACTGCATTTATTTGAGAAAGTGTACACTGCATAATGAACCAAATTTTGGCCAGCTTGCACACCACCGCAGCATGGTGTGGGGTTTCACCTAGTTCCAAAAACACACACTTAGACTATGTACACTACTACATAAATATCCAGTTTAATTTGCATTTCTCAGTGCAGACACAGAATCCAACTTCTAGAACATGTGATAGATATTAAGACAAGACACAAAAAAGTTAAAAGTTCAGCCCTGTCCATGAGAATTGACTACAGGTAACATTTATAAAAACTTGACATTGCTTCCAAAATATGTTACGGAAAAAATAGTATACAATTAAAAACTCTGCAGTCAGAAATTGATAGGGTTTAGTAAAGACACGCTCTCCTTTTTTGCCTTACAGTCCAAACTGACTCCCAACAGTTCTGCCCAGCTAGCTCAGGTAACTCCTGCCAAGAACTTTTCCCCACAGATCTCAGACCATTTCAGAGACAGCCCTGTCCTGTTCCTGGGGAGCACCCGAGGCAGTGCCAGGCTCTGAGCCTCGCTGGTGCTCCCTGCCCAGGACGTGACACCAGAGCTGCCAGCTCTGCCCCACCGACCCGGCTGCCTCACCTCAGCAACCCCCCAGCAACAGCTGCTCATCTCCAGCCACCTCCAGGGACAGCAGCCCTGGGCTTGCTCAGTCCCCCTGGGCTCGGCTCAGCCCCCCTGGGCTCGGCTCAGCTCAGCCCCCCTGGGCTCGGCTCAGCCCCCCTGGGCTCAGCTCAGCTCAGCCCCCCTGGACTCAGCCCCCCTGGGCTCAGCTCAGCTCCCCTGGGCTCAGCTCAGCCCCCCTGGGCTCAGCTCAGCTCCCCTGGGCTCAGCTCAGCTCAGCCCCCCTGGGCTCAGCTCCCCTGGGCTCAGCTCCCCTGGGCTCAGCTCCCCTGCAGCCCCATGCCAAGGCTGGCCCAGCTCTGAGCCCAGTTCACCCAGAGCAGGAGGGCTGCAAACCCCTCCCAGGGTTGGTGCAGACCAAGGACAATGCTGTGGGTGGCGACGGCCGTGCCACCCCCAGAAATAAGGCAGTAACAGGACATCAGAAACCATCTTGCAGACAAATCTCAAAGGTGCAACATGCCTGTTTGAAAGCAGCTTGTCGCTTGTGCTCCCAGGGGGGTGACAGGAGGAGGACAGGGGAAGGAGGACACACACCAAGGGACACAGCCATGTCCAACAGGAGCGACAAGCAGCCCCCAGAAAGCGTGAGAGAAAAGGCTGCTGAAGCACAGTGCTCTCAGAGGGTTATTTGCATAGATTGGACGTTTGCTAACGATGCATAATTTGTCTGGGGCACGGGGGGAGGGCAGCACAGCACCCACCACACCTGTTCTGTCAGACAGACACACACGGACCACGCGGGACGAGGATCTTTAGCTACAGGTATTGCACCAAGTTAAGTGCTCATCTTTGCACACCCCTGTTAACTTTTACTCAGAGCAAAAATAAACTTTGTGAAAGTATATACAAAAGAAATTGCAGCAATTGGGTTAAAGATAAAATAACCTAAAGTGCATTTTAGATACCAGTATGAGGTTCTGCGAACTTGTCTTCCTGGGCACACTCAGCATTACACAAGTGTCCAACTCGTACTTTGTTCCACGTAATTCAGTACCAGCATTCAATCAGTGCTGATTTCCACCCCAGCCCCCCACCCCCCCAACTAGCACAAAAAGCAATTTCTCCAACCTTCAGCTGCACGCCAAGTCTGCTTGCTTGGGTCCTTGCTTGGTGGCCAAAGCTACCGAAATCAGTAACTGGACCCTCTCTACATATTTCAGCTTCTACACCCATCTAGAAACTGTGAGTGACCAAGTAAACCCCCCCGGCACAAAACAGGTGATCTAGAGCAGTGCAGTTTTGCTCTCTGACTGATAATTAAAGGGGTTCATGCAGACTTTGCAGAGGCAGGCACGCTGTTCCCAGAGGCTCCAGCACATTAACCACTTCTGGGAATCCAATGACTCACCACATCTGTAAGGGCAGAAACTCTCCCTTTGATTAAATTAACCATGTAATAGTGAATATGCTAAATGCTGGGGCAGCAAGGAGAGGACAGGAGATCTCTGGCCTTGCAGAATCTCAGGGCTTTGCTGCAGCTGCCCTTGGCTCTCCTCCCCTGGCAGCAGGGCAGACTGCCCTGGAGCACAGTCTGATCACTCAGTACTGGGGATGATGCAAATGTGAGAACACCTCAGACACACACGGCACAAACACGCTGGAAAGCAGATGGAGGACAAACAACAAAAGCACACACCTGTAAAACACAGTGGATGCACAGCCTGTGTGCTCCCAGAATCACATGCTGCTGCCTCAGTACAAGCTCTAACCAGTTCCACCTGAATTGCAGCCTGCCTGATGCATGTACAAGAGGGCACTGGCAAACCCAGTGCACCACAGAATCAGCAGGACATAGTGCTTTTCCTGGAACACAACGAAATAACCCAGTAGCTGTGAAGAGAAACAGCAGAGATTGACCCTGGGCACTGCTGCCCATCACTGCAGCTCCACATTGAGCCTCCCAGTCCAGAGACTTTGGTAGTTTCTTCTACTCAATTCAGTCACAAAAGAGTTTCTGAAGACGCTCTCTGCTCCAACCAGAAGCGTGTTTTAGGCTGACTAAGTCATAAGTAGCAAAAGTAAAAACGCCTCCCTGAAGGCTGTGAAGGCTCAGAAGCAGCTGCTAAATTGCCCAGCTGTCACAGTGCAGGCCACATCTCGGACCCTTGTCCCCCACCAGAGGTAACCCCCACAGCTCCTGGGGAATCTTCACACTCCTGTATCAGCACCTCCCACAGGCACACACCCACACTGCTCACCCTCACACACCACAGCTGCATTTTGCCAAAGGAAACGCCCGAGCCCAGAGTGGGAGGCACCACAGGGACCCCCAGGCAGTGCTCACTCCCCTTCAGAGGGGAGCTCTGTGCAGAGCAGCTGGTAGGAGGTTCCTCTGCGAGGGCAATCCCGGCCATGCAGGCTTGGGACGATGCTTTTTGTGTTCAAAGCAGCTCTTGCTGCCATGCAACCCAACTGCAGCACAAAACGAAGCTGTAGCAGAAAGGCAAAGGGGCCACCACCTCGCTGCCCTCCAAGGATTGCCACTAGAGAACAGACAAGACATGCTTTGTTAACCTGTTTGGTGGATGCCAAACCTTGCTGCTGCAGGACTCGCAGCCCTGCCACAACAGCCCTGCCACACACCCAGAGGAAACAGCACCAGCAGGTGTGGTGATGCCCTGGAGCTCATCCCTGCAGCGGCCAACAGCGAGCTCTCTGCCCTGGCACGGACACAGGGCGTGTCCCAGGCACAGAGTGCTCCTGGCACACCCCTCTGCCCCCAGGGGACACGGCCCCTTCCCCTCTGTGCTCCACCAGAGGCAGGCTGGCCAGGAGGGGACAGCCAGCTCCCTCCAGCCCCTCTGCACCCCTGCCTGGGCCCTGCATTCTCAGGAGAGGTGGCTGAAGGCAGTCTGTGCTGGTCAGGCTGCACTGGGCAGTCACAGGAGGGTCAAACCCTGCTGATCAGCAGGCAGCACTCACAGGGTTCTGCCCTCCCCGAGGCACAGAGAGCAGCTCTGATCAAACACCAGGAGTGAAAGATCTCTATCCACTACAGTTTGCATTCCTAAACTGAGTGCAGGGACACTCCCCACTAATTGGCTTACAGTCGTTATCTTTGTATCTCACTAATGACAACACTGTAAACTGAATAAAGACTATTTAATATTCTTTCCTTTAACACAAGAAGACTGACAGCCAAAGCCAGAAAGATGGAATAAAAACTATAAAATTACATCTTTTAAAATAATGCAGCATAAATAAACCATTTAGAATGAGACTGCATTTATTGCAACATTACAGGCTTTTTGGTGGAAGGGGGGGTTTGGATTTGATTTACCCTGAGTAGGTTAGAATATAGACTCTCAGTTTGATATGAAAAACTATTTTGTTGCGTAACATCTTTTAGTCAAGAAACAGCCCCGTGCACAAAAAGCTGGCATTGCAGTAGGCTGGAGGCAGAGTCAGGCAGAAATTATATAGCTCACTGGAAAAAAGAAAAGAAGCATGTATGGACAACTGAAGGACAGACTCACTGAATTCAAACTGAATTTACGCTGAATCCTTCTCAAAATTTTCTTAAGGGTTGTTCTTCACAAAAGGTGAGAGTAACCAGCAAAGGCACCGTGCTCCTGATTCAACAGTCCCAGGGATAGGATGATGACTTGTTGCTGAACAGAGCCTAAGAAACCAAAAGGGCAGCAGGCACCAACCTGACCACACCTGGGACTCACTGCACCCTTCGGAGAGGCCAAGGAAACTGACTGGAGCCAGAGCCAGCAGCAGCTCCAGCTGTGCCTCCACCTTGTGACACAGTGACTGCAACACCCTTGAGCCCCAGTGGGACTCAATGAACAGATCTCTCAGGGGCACAAGGCACCTGTGCCCTGCTGAAATAAACGCCCCCAAAGCTCCTGGAGGCTTTAGTGAGAGCATTAGCACACAGCAAAACCAGGCACCAGCTCCTCATCAGGTATGTGACAATGGCCTTCAGATCACCCTGCAGATAAACCCTCTCCCCCAGCTATGCCATTTCCTCCCCTGCAGCCTCCTTTCCTGGCTCCCCTTTAGTGCATGGTTAGTAGAGACATGAGAGGCAGGAGGAAACTAGAGACCCAAGAAGTTGTAACAAAGACCCACTCGCTGCCAGTACCTTAATCCCAAAAGTAAGTGATGTGCAATTGGAGACAAAGTAACCCCCCTTTTCCTTTTAAAAATCATTTTGCACACGAGTAACCTTAACTTCTGTGTTCACATATGACAAGCAAAAGTGACAGACAGTGCAGCCAAAACAGTTCATATATAACTTAGCTATTTCTTTTTTTTTTTTTACCTTTTTTTTTTAGATAGAATCTCAAAGGTGGATGTACCTGGGACGTGACTAAGATGATATCCATGAAGCAGAAATAAGCCACAAAACTTCCAAAGAGGAAGGAATAAGAACCGATCCTTCAGTTTCTGCTTCTAAGGAGAAGGGTTTTACCCTCCAGGTGCAAAAGAAAATCTGGAACATCTTCACTTAGAGAAGCTGCTATTCAAACCAATCTCTTCCTCACCCTGCAGTAGTGCTTCGATTGGAATTACATTAGACGGGGTCTCCGGGCTTTGGAGGGACAGGAAGTCCGAGACATCCATGGCACTTAACGTTTCAGTCTGGGAGTCTGAAGGGTTAACTACCTGCCTGCTCTGCCCACAGGAAGGAGGAGCAGAGGAGGAAGGAAGGGTCTGAGGCTGCAGCTGGGAAGCTGGCTGCTCCG
The DNA here is from genome assembly GCA_013400275.1 of Rhadina sibilatrix. Lineage (NCBI taxonomy): Eukaryota > Metazoa > Chordata > Aves > Passeriformes > Phylloscopidae > Rhadina > Rhadina sibilatrix. The sequence continues at coordinate 17,878 of VWYO01009100.1, forward strand.
GAGTTTTTGATTCAGGTGAGGAACATTCCTTCTTAACAGTGGAGGTGGCTTTGTCCTTGGCAGAGTCTCGGCAGGCACACTGGCACTGGCAGGCCTCCTCCTGCTTTATAATGATAACAGGAACGCTGAGACCAATCTGCTGAACAGGGCTCCCTGAAGGTGAAACAAAGAAAACACAATGGGACTGCAGAATTTCACAGCACGGAGAGAAATCAGCTTTGTTGAATTAGCTGAGTGTCATGCTTACCTGTGTTACCAGCTACTGGTAATGCAGTGGTAAAAAACACTTTTTCTACTACTTTTGGAACTTGTGGCTTTAAAGAAAAAAAAACAAACAAACAAGAAAAAAGTGTGAGTTGACTCAATCAAATTTCTATTGCTCAAATTCCAAACAGCTATATACATATTCCAATGAGGCACACAGGAAAACTGGGCTCAAAGTATTGTTGCAGTGGTCCTAAAGATTGGGCATAACATCCCCTGCATTATTTGCTGGCAAACTCAGCTTGTGGGTTTTGACAATTCAATGACTGAATTCTTAAACACTGCTGTGTGTGCTCCCACTGCCTGTACCTGCAGCCACTCACTCGTGTCCACCCACAGCTGAGAGCCTAAAGTGGCACCAATACTGTCAGAGAGAAAACTCCTGAAGTTTCAGCTATCCAGATTTACTGGAAAACCACAAACATTCTCTTCTCAGAAAAACTCTTTTCATTATCAGTCAAAATTAGGCAGAGATTACAAAATGCCTAAACATAAACTTCACAGAGCCTTTTGTGCTTCTATGGATTAAAAGTAATATATGAAGGCCCACGTCAGGCCTGGTGGTGCCCTGTCCTGCATTAACACACTGATACCTGCTGGCAGAAGTCCACCACGAGGGGAAAGAAGGAAGGAAGCTCTTTCTGCACCCTGGGTTTCTCTGTGCTCTACTTATCTCCCTGTCTGTTCCAGGGGCTGCACTGGTGACAGGCACACACACTAACATGACAAGCATCACACCACACTGCATCCTGGGGTTCATCCTACAGGTCTGACCCCCTCCCTCTTCAAAAGCAAGGGCTCTGGTAGGAATGGCTCAGGCTGTCCCAAAGCCCTGCTGGATGTACTGACCATTTGTTCTTGGCTTTGTGGGGAGCCGGTGGCACCGTTTAAGATCCACTGCAAGTTCTGCTCTCCCATGACAATGCTGGACTGCAGAATGGCGGCGCTTGGGGAGGGTGTGATGGTTATGGTGGGGTTACTGCCCAGAACAGGGTTTGCACCAACAGGCACAGTCTGAACTACAGCTGGCAGGGGCTCAGCTGCACTCGGGGCTGCCGGGGCAGGAGCCCCAGCAACCACTGACAGTCCCTGCACGATGGGCTGCTGCGGAGGCTGGCTGTGCTGCAGGAAGTCCTGGTGACTGGCTGCAAACGGTGTGCTGTGAGGAACAGGCACTTCTGGGGATTGTAAAACAGTTGCAGGATTCCCAAACGCGGCTGGCTGTGAGCTGGGTGCGATGGAGGGGGCAGCAGCAGGCGCTGCCGAGGCTTGCAGCGCCGCCTGCTTGGGGAGCCCGAGCTGCAGGACCAGGGGGAGGGACAACGAGGCCGCGTCTCGTGCTGGGGGCGGGACCGCAGCCACCGAGTCGGCGTCGCCGTTGAACCCTTCGATCAAGGGAGCTGCTGAAAGAGAAACAGAAATATATAAATACACCCGTTCTCATTAGGTCTGAATGAACTGCTTTTTAAATGAACTTATCAGCTTGCTGATGAGTTTTTGCCAAGTAAAGCATTACCATGTTCCTAACTTCAGAGCAGTGCTCAAAAGCAATCCTAGACAGTGAAATCTAAAAGTAGCTGCAAATTCAGGAAGTTGTTAACACTGGGCTCTACACTGAGCCTGATCAGGCTCATCAGCTCCCTCTGATAAGCCTTTTATCTGCCAGGTTGTGCAGCAACCTCAAGAGGGAACCTTGAAAAGGGGATGAGGTGGACTGCTTGAGAGCCCCAGTGCCAGCACTGCAGGCCAGCGTGCTGCTGGGGCACCCCTGAGTGTCACACCACCTGTGCACACCCTGCACCCCAACACCAAGGAACTCCAACACTGAAGTTAAAGCTCTTTCTGCTTCTCACAGCTCCCTTGGGCATCCAGCCTCAGTCTGAAATGCTGCATTCAGCACATGCACACAGAGCTGTCAGAAGTTTAACAGCAGTGCAGATACAACTGGTACCTGTCTGCTGAGAGTCATCCTGATTTGCAGTGTGGTCTGGGCTCTGAAACATAGACTCAAAGATGCTTGCTGGTGAGATTGTACTGAGGTCCTGTCCGTGTGTCTGACAAACAGAAGACAAAGAGGAAGACATCAGACAGTGTTGTATCTCAGGTCTCCACAAACACCCCAAGCCAAGCAGCGTGTGCTTGTCAGAAACACTCCTGCAATGAACCAGCCACCCTCAGGAATAGCAACATAAATAAATCTTACATGCTATAAATTCACACCTAGTTTTTATTACCTGTAATCAAATTTACCAACATAACGAGCAAACCCCTACAAAAATAAGTAACTGCTTCAAAAGTAAAATATATTCCTCTGCACCCACACTTTGTTTAACCCTTACTTCTCGCAGCACTCCATCAAAAACAGACATTAACTGGCTGCCTGCAGAACCTTTTCTGGAGCAGATGAAAACAGCTCCATTTAGGTTGTATCCAGGACTATGCAGTTCCAGTCACCCACGAGAGCTGCACCCTGCTCCCACAGCACAAAGAACAACANCTGTATCCTGGACTATGCAGTTCCAGTCATCCACACTGCTCAAGAGGCAGAACATACACGAGAGCTGCACCCAGCTCCCACAGCACAAAGAACAACACAGCCTGCCCAGCATCTCGTTTTCCTCTATGAATTAGAGGAACACTCATCAAGAAGAAGCAAGAACACTGTTATGATAAAATCAGATGCAGGGCCTTCTACAGCAGGTTGAACTAAGCACTGCACATTTTGGAGGACAAAAGCAAAACTGAAATGAGGATGAGGCAATTCCAGCACAGTAACTCACTGGATTAGAGTTCTCTCGCAATTCTGAATCTGTTGATATGAGGCTTAAATCACTCAGACAAAGTGAGTGACTTGTATCCTGTGAAAAAGAAAAACATTTTGAATTATATGTTAAAAGAATAATGTCAGAAACGTTTTAAATTACTTCTGAGAGTCCTCTGCTTATATGGGACCCAGATCTCAGTTCTAAAATCAAAGGAACAAGATTTTTAAGGAAAGGATATTTAGCAGCTATCAAGGATTCTTAATATGTCTGTCAGAGTACTTCCAAAAAGTCACATAACCCAGAATTTGAAATTAGCATAGGAACAAATCGACTTTTAGAAAATAAAAAAATACAAACTTTCCCAGTATGTATTTTAGTTAAGTGTTTATCTTTCTTCACATGTTTACCCCCACAGTATTGATTCCAACTGAAGCACACACAGGGAAAGCAGCCTGATGGATACAAATGCCCACATGCACACGTGGCAAAGGGAGCACTCAACAACTCCCTTTGAAAACCCCAGTCTTAAATGCTACACCTGAAGAACAAGCTGCAGATCAAATGATTTCTTCCCCAGGGTACAGTTTACATCCCCCTAACACAGAAGTGCTACTAACCTCAGACACATTGTTATTGGGAAGTGCATTATAGTTTTGTCCCTTCTCGTGACCTTTCATGTGGCTCTTGAGACTGTACTGGGTACTGAAAGTCTTCTCACAACCATTGCTGGGACAGAAGAAGGGTTTCTCCCCTAGAGGCAGCACAGAACACATTTAACAAACTAAAAAAACATCCTATCAGACACACACTTTTAAAGCACCTGGGAGAGCAGTGTTCCATACAAACAAGATGTTTAATGCCCCTTCACACATTCAGTGTTCCTGGGAGTCCTGCAGGTGAGTGCTTCCCTTTCACCATGGGAACTGACACACAACACAATATTTAATTGTTATGCATCATTCCTGGCACATTTGTGAAAACACAGTCATTGAATTCAACAGCTGTCAAGCATAAATATAACTGCATAAATGGAATTTCTGGACTGGCCTGATGCAGGAGTTTGCACCTGGCCTTTTTAAACTCATGAGGTTCACATGGGCACACTCCTCCAGCCTGCAAAAGTCTCTCTGGATGCCATCCCCTCCCTCACAAATGTCACCTGAGCCCCTCAGCTCGGTGTCACTCCCATATTATATGGAACTATAAACTCATATTAGAATTCTGAGAATTAGTATAAACTGAATAAGCTCAATTAAAGAAAATTTAAAAAAATAACCTAGAACTTACCAGTATGTGTTCTAACATGTGTTTTGAGGTGGTGGCTTGCAGCAAAAGCCTTCCCACAGCCATCATGCTCACACCTGAATGAGGCATCATAGGAGAGTCAGCATCAGCCCCTTCAATGCATTAGCTACAACCTTAAACCACACTTTGCAACAATCCCAGGACTCTAAACAGCAGGCCCAAAGCTAAGCTCTGTTAGCTTAACCAGTTATCCCCCAGCAGCTGCTGTGCATGCTACACACATCATAGCACAGCTCTGAGCAGGACTTCAAGATCCAAGCACGAGGGCAGCATTTGGGGGGTCTGGATGCACACTGCATCCCAGCAGAGAGCATCTGTGTGTTTTAAAAGGTGCTCATCCTGGCACAGGTTTATGTTTAAAAAACTACCTTAACTGTTCCAGTCTTTTAGGGCAATGACTGCACCCACTGTTAAAGGCAGCTGTCAGGGCTCGAGGACAAGCATGGTCAGCCAGCCAGCTTCACTTATTTCTCAGAGCACCATTCCACCCAGAGCAGTGACAGCTGCCTCCTGGCACAGGTGCCCCAGCAGGCAGAGGTGCCAGGCAGGCACTGACTCACCGGAATGGCTTTTCTCCTGTGTGTGTCCGAATGTGCTTCCTCAGGTCACTGTGCGTTGTGAAGTACTTGCTGCAGCCTTCTGATTCACAGTTAAATGTCTTCCCTGTGTGAAGCCTCTGATGTGCTTTCAACCTAAAAAACATGTCCAAAAAATCCCTCTGAGCACTGCTGGGATAAGACAGCTCTGCCCTGAGGCAAGCAAGCCATTCTTCCAAATGTGCAGGACAGGATCAAAGGCTTAACATATCCTGAGCAGAAGGTAATGAGCTCATGGAAGTGACTGCTATCAGCTCCAAAGTCCTCCAACAAGTCTGAGAGACCCTCAGGTGTTCATGCACCTCCTTCAGTACTACTGGAATATAAAGAAGTCACCACAGTCCTGTCATCCTACCCTTGGGACAGCACTGCCACACCTGAGGGGTTTATATTCATACCTGTACAAGGAAGAAGCAAAACAACTGGATTCAAACACAGACACAAAGTAGATGCAACTTGCAGAACAGCAACAGCCATACCTACAAGAAAACTTGCCTTCCCACCTGTAGTGCTGAATACCTTCTCACCTGTACAGTGCTGAACTCCTCTCCTGTACAATGTTGAACACCCCACCTGCTCAGTGTGTTGAACACCCCCACCTGTAGAGCATGTTGAACATCTCTCACCTGTGCAGTGTGTTGAATACCCCTCACCTGTGCAGTGTATTGAACATCCCTCACCTGTAGAGCGTGTTGAACACCCCTCACCTGCACAGCCTGAACGCCCCTCACCTGTAGAGCGTGTTGAAGGCCTTCTCGCAGCCCTGCACGTCGCACTCGAAGGGTTTCTCCTTGGTGTGCACGCGGACGTGGATTTTGAGGCTGTAGGAGGTGAGGAAGGCCTTGCCACAGCCCTCCTGGTTGCAGACGAAGGTGTACTCGCCCCGGTGCGTCTTCTGGTGCGTGCGCAGGTTGCCGGCGGTGCTGTAGGTGCGGGGACAGCCCTCGAAGGTGCACTGGTAGCGCTTCACCTGAAGGACAAAATGCTGTGTGCTCAGTGATTGTTAATCCTCTCTGGAACCCAGAGATGGATTTAATGCAGTCAGACAGCAAAGACAATCCAACAGGTTTTGAGCCCGAAGACCCCCCAAATATTTGCTGCTGCTCAGTTCTCTGACAGCAACACTCCTGCTGCGCTCTGCGAGGAAGGAGCGGCACACGGGAAAGCAGCTGGCCCTGCAGAACAGGAGTCTAACAGGAGGAGAAGGAGGAAAAATATAATCCAGTTTTTTTCTAGCTAAAAATCTGATGAAACAGTTGGAAAGAACATTGAGGAGCCATCAAACCCGTCCGCTACCCACATGTCTAGCACCTGCACTTTAGTCTGATGCTTCCAGAAGAGCTACTTCTTAGTGGAGCAGGGAGACAAAGGAAAATGCCCCGTGACAATGCCCAAAGCCACTGCCCTATGTACTGAATTCCCATCAACACCTCGAGCAAAAGAGTTTTCACCATCTCCCACCAGTGCATTCACTACTTCACTTTATCCCAACACAGCCTTCCCTGAGCCTTGCTCCTTCCTTCTGTGGCTCCTGCAACAGGCAGCGCCTCTGGTGTAATGGATCCCATCAGGTCACAAGGACACCCAGGTGTCACAGATGTCTCCATAAGCCACTGAGATCCCTAGGATCACATGGAACTAGATTTGGTACCTTCCCCACTTCTGCAACAGGCACAAGGGATTGTTTAGAAGCCTCCAGTGTGCAAGTGGTAACACCTCATGAATCTCATCTTCTCTTGTGAAGCAGGAAGAATACACCCCCTGATCTGCCTGAATAAAGTTATCCTCCACCATTAATTACCAGGCTGATGGCTTTCATTTGACTTTTAGAGTTCAGAAACCTCAACACCTAAAGGTGATTGAGGAGCACATCAGAAGACTTGGCAAGTCACACCAGCTACAAATCAGGTTCTAGACAGTTCTCCACAATGAAGGAGAAACAGCTTCTTGGTTACTTCCAACCTGTTTTGGAGGGGACAAGACTGCCAGCAGGACCCCTTTAGGAAAATTCTATAAAGCTGAACGATCTTTTGTGTATCTCAGTCCATGGTCTCTTGTTGCTCCCACAACAGGCTGGCATTCACCTTCACCTTGCCTCAATAAAACCTTCCTATCTGGAAAAGGTTAAACCCTCCTGTGAGACACACAAGAGACCTTTACACAAGGCACAGAAATACAGAAATACCATCATGTGCTGGGCCTGGCTGTGCTAGAGCTCATTTTCTTCACTTGTGCAGAGCATGTTCTGCATTTGTGCTCAACACAGGGCTGATGACAGAGGGATGGATTTTTTAGTGCTTCTCCTTCTGGGTACACAGGGAGTGGGGAGGGGACACAGCCAGGACAGCTGACCCTGACTGAAGCAGGGATACCCCAGGCCATGAGATGTCACGCTCAGTATGGAACGCTGGGGAAGGAGGAGGAAGGGGAAACATTTTGTGTTCCCCAGTCTGTGTCAGGTGCTCTGTCATGTCAGCTGTCCTGGGCATGGCTGAGCTCCCTCCTGCCACGGGAAGCAGGGAATCCATCCCTTCACATTTCTGACTAGTCACTCACATTCTCAGAGAAGGACACAGTGATTTCACCCTAAGCAATGTGCCCTTAATTTACAGCTCAAATCAGGCAGAAGTTACCAGGAAATGCCCAAGAAGTGCAGCATGGCTACAACGCAGTTGGGAAGTCCAGTTGTGCTGAGGCAGCCACAACACGGGAGCACAGAGCAGTTACACACCAACATCAGGAAGCTTTTCATTACATGAGGAGGGCACATCCTCCTCCCCTGGGATCACCAGATCCAGCACAATTTGTGCATCAGTGCTGAAGTAAATGTTCCCTGTGACAGCTTGAAGGCAGCTGGAAATGGACACTTTACAGAACATTCCCCATGGTACACAGGGGATCTGACACAGGCAGGAACTACCCGAAAATCAGGGGAGAGTTCTGTTAAGCTTTCTAGGTATTTACATTCAGGACTAGAAGAAAAAGGAAAGTATTGATTATAGATTAAGCTTGGTTTGGCTCCCAGCTGTCACTGCCTGGGAAGGTGGCAGCAGCAACATCAGCTTAATGGCCTGAACTCTGCCAAGGGCCCTCAAAGGCCAAATCTCTCATTTCACAAATCCTTCCAGCACACCACAGGCAGCAGCAATACCAGCACCACGCTCTGAGCAAAACAAACCTTTGTGAAGCACCACAGCGTTTAACTCTCTTTCACATCAGCACATCAACACACTGCTTGCACACACCAAACCACCAGAGACGGACCTGAAAGCCTCAGGGTGACAGCAGTGAGAGCTCCAGGCTGCCACAGCACCCAGGCACAACAGAGAACAAACAAGGCAGCAGAGGCCAGGGCCTGGGCATGCAGGACAGGGCCCAGGGACTTTGAGGACAAAGGCTGTGGCTTTTGGCCAGGGACAGTGAGCTGCTGCCTCTGCCAGGGGATGCTGGAAGAGACGTGATCCAGCGTGTCCCTCAGCAATGGGAACTCGTTGTGCAACAGCCAACAGGGCAGGAGGAAGCAGAGCCTCACACCCTGGTTCAAAGTCTACAGTAACTGCTCTGTTTGCCTTTAACTCTTCCTGAGCTTACCCTATTCCCCCCACATGGCTACATTTTCTGTGTCATCTCTGAACAAAAATAACTGACTTTGAAACATGAAACTGTAATCGTGTTTGTTCTTACCAACACTATTACAGTGAGAGAAGTGTAACAGAATTTAAAAAAAGCCAAAGGTAACTAAAGTGCAAAGCCCCCTTTTTAGCTTCATAAATGTCGAAGGCTGACCTGAAAATCTAAGACTTTTAAACTGTTATCTCAAGTGTTAAAACTGTTGCAGACATTTTGGAAGTCCCAAAGAGCAGAGCTGCTGATTTTTAGAGAAGACCCAGCTGTTTGGGATCTTCAGAGCTTCCCTTTCCTCAGCTCCAGACAACTCATCAGACTTTGAACCAGCAAACAGGCCTTTCACACGTGCTCAGTGCCACTGCTTTCCCACTACAGTATCACTGCCCTCCCTCCTGGGAAATCAATTCCAGAAGGGGAAAATAAATGCATGTAAAGCATTTCACTAGGAAATTCCACATCTTACAAGCCTTCTCTAAAACACAAGGGTGGACAAATGAAGTTACTTTAATTGCACATGCAGCATCGACCCTGTGTAGCTCCCAGCCCTGCTCTGGGAGTGGCTCAGAGGAGGGAAAGTGAAATACTTCAGCAGCTCCGGGCTGCAGCAGCTGCTGCCCTGAGTAGCTGACAGCAGCAGACTCAAACAGGCTGGCTGAACACACCTCAGTCAGTCCAGAAGTTCCCCAGCTGCAGAGCTGCCCCCCAGCCCCACCTCCTGAGCCAGGATGGTGACAGTTCTGTGCTGAGGGACAGCACTCAGTCTCACAGCCAGGGCTGGCACTGGCACCTGGAACCCTCACATAACCCAGGCTGGCCAAAAAAGGAGCACTGAGCTGTCCCTGAGCTGGTGTCACAGTCAACCTCCCAGTGCCCTTGCACCCAAAGAGAAGAGTGCCAGGACAAGCCCTCCCCACTGTGCGTCCAGATAGAATTCAGTAGAGAAACAGAATTCAGAGTAAACCCCATTTTAACCATGCAGGCTGACCTGAGCTCTCAAAATACATCAGATGGCAGCTTAAAGTGCCCCTCTTCCTCTCACAGTCCCCCTGTGTCACAGTAAAACTACAAATAATTTAAAACCTCACATTTGGTCCTGCAGCTGCCAGCAGTGGCCTGCCCCTGAACTGTGACCTGAACGTGCTTTCCCTGAGAACGTGGCCGAGCCCAGAGTGACAGCTCAGGTTGTTTCAGCTGCCTCTGAACCCACAAAAACACAACTGACCAGGAGAAAACCTGCAGATCACTAAAGTTACACAGCACACGTGCCAGTGCCACACCCTCCTGCCACCCAGTGCCACCAGGTGCCCTCTGGCAGGGTCCTGGGGCAGCAGGGGGTGTCAGAGGGATGGCCCTGGCAGCTCTGCTGGGACAGCTCTCCCCAGCACTCTGTGAAGCTGAGGATGACAACCAGAGCAGATTTAGCGGAGGGCAATTCACTCTACTATACAAAACCCCCCCAACAGGAGCCAAACTGCTGCCCCTCACCTGAAGAGCAGCCTTGGGAAGGGCCATTTTCAAAGCCTCTGGGGGGCACAGAGGCCAGAAGGACGCTCAGCTACTCACCTCCTTACGCTTGGTTTTTGGGCACTCAGACTGCAGGGTGAGTGTTGCTCCTTCGATGTTCCTGGGCATGGGAGTTGAGCCAGGATTTATTGTCAGATGGATCTGATCTGGAGAAATAATGTGTTGCACATAACCCTGTGACATCCCTTCATGATCTGCTATTAAATGAAATCCTTCTTCATGACCCTCGGGCAGAAAAGGCAAGTGATCGCCACACTGTCCTTCATCCTCCTCATCCTCCAGCACGCTGTGGTCCTGCTCGATCAGCACCGTTGTCCTGTCATAGACCGTCCCGGACGAGGAGGACACCAGCCCGTTTTTGTCAGCAAACCTCATCATGTTTTCATCTTGGGCCAAGTCATCTTCCTCCGCTTCATAGTAGATGGCGTTGCCCTCGGGGCTGTTCTCGCCCATGGCTCCGCGCCTCTCACCGCGCTACCGGGAGCTCCGGCCGGAACGGCTCATCTGCAACACACGGACGGGCGGGGGGGGATCAGGCGGCTGGCCCGGCCCGGCCCGGGCCCCGT
>VWYO01009100.1:29694-41178 GCA_013400275.1 Rhadina sibilatrix
TCCCTCTCAATTTTGCCCTAAACCAGGACACACAGGGACGCACGGTGAGAGCAGCACACCCAGGGCACCCCACCGACCCCGGCGTCACAAGGCTGATGATCCCACCCCTCTGCCTGCCTTTCCCACACTCCTGCTTTTCTGTGGATTATTCGCAAGGTTCAAAGCGGTACAAGCCACCACTGCACCTGGGGTGTGAAGGGTTTTGTTGCCACAACTGTGCAGCCCCTCAGAACACAGGGTTATCTTGCTTGCCTTACCAAGAATATTCACATCCAAGTGGTTTTTCCCTGAATTCTTCAGTAGTTCTCGTAGAAATGCCATCAGATATTCAAACACATTTCTGTGGCACACCGGTAGGTCAGCGATAATCTGAAAGGGGGGAAAAACACCAACATTTACACTGCAGACACAGCAATGCCTTCCAGCTGCACCTGCCCCCAAACCCTGCTGCCTGCAGGTGCAGCAGCCCTGTGGAAGCCAGAAGCACCCGCTGCAGATCATTTAACAGAGGATTAAGCTACTGAGAGCAAAACCCGGTGACTGGTGCACCAGGGGCCAGCTTGCCTCCCCTCCCCTCCCTCTGGACCTGGAGCTGGTCCCTGAGGGAAGGCAGCAGCACCTGGCAGCTGAGGCTGTAGCTGCTGGCGCTCTCCAGGCAGGAGCTGTAGAACCTGCAGCAGATGACGGGCTCGGGCAGGCTCTCCAGGAACAGCAGCAGGGCCTCTGCCACCGAGTGGTTGCTGCCCACTGATCCAAACGTGGTTAAGGAAGAGCACAGCACGACCTAGGCTGCTCCTGTTTCTGTGAAACACGAAGGAACTCCTGGTCAGGTGTCCCAGAACTCTGCCTACAGCTCACAGCTTTGGGTGAATCTCCTGGCCTCCACACGAGCTGCTGCTGTCAGCAGCTGGGCACTTGTGTTTGCCAGGACTCAGCAGAGATGACACAGAGCCACGAGGAAATGCAGAGCTCAGTTACCCTGGGAGGAGAAACTTCAAAAGCTCTCTCAGTTTTGGCACTCTGGCACAGTGAGCCCTCCTGGACACCAGTCCAAAAGGATACAGAAGGTGTCGTACATTCCCGTGTCCAAACAGTCTCGGATCTGCTCAAATTCAGACCTGAGGCCTGGCTGCTGAAACAGGTCCTCCTGCAAAGACAACCCTTTATCAGTCCAAGGAAAACAGAAGGGTTTTGGGTAAATAGAACACTGTCCTTACAATCTGCCTGGAAAGCCTCTCCAAGCTGGTGGTTATCACCCCAGTCTCAGCACAAGCAGCTCTAGGAAGGCTGTGGCACTGCAGCGAGAGCAGTGCAGGAGGACACTGCATGCCTGGACACACAGACACGGTCACTGGCACCAGAAGGTACAACCTGGGGCAGCAGGACTGCTTATCTCCCATGGCCTTTGGCCAAGCACACCCAGCTCACGGTGACTGCTATTACCAGCATCTTCTTCAAAACTTAACCTAATGCAAACACCTCATTTTGTCTTTCCAGTGCCAACCTGCTGGGAAGCGTTGCGATTCAGGTGATCCACCATCATCCACAGCTCTTTTGGGATGTCCATAGGCTTTTCAGCTTGGGCAGGATCATCACTCATGTCTACTGGCATCAGGGTCTGAGGGAGGGCAGTGTGGGCAGGAGGGAGACAAACAAAAGGCAGCTAGCCACGTTCTTACTCAGCTCGGCAAAAATACTTCACAGAGCTTATACTTGAGAATTGAGACTTCTTAATAAAAACAGACAGGCCTTAGCATCTACTTTTAATGCTCTCTTGTTTTTGGAAGGGAATCTTGTCTTTAACTCACAAGTCTCCGGATGGATTCTGCTGACATGTCCTGGATTGGTTCCCTCATGTGACACAGTGTATGGATGGGAGACCCAAAGCAGCTGGGCAAATAGTTGCCTGATACAGACACAAAATAATCCTTCCCTCGGATAAGATGCAAGACTAAGATATCTTCAAGCTTTTCCTCTCCAGAGTTTAAGAGAGTAGCTGTTGATTTATTAACAAACACCTCCAGCTCGACTGTGATCTCAGCATCTGCCAGAAGATGATAAAAAACCCAGAGTCAGTTATAGCCAGCATGAAACCAACAGCCTGCCAACAGGCACAGCACTCTCAGAAGTGCAGAGGGAGCTAAGCCAGAAGGGGACAAGATCAGCTCATTAACAGGAGACAAACAAGGAGGAGCTCACCTGAGAGCAAGAAGCCCTTACTGGGATTAGCAGTCAGCCACTTCTTGCAGTAGGTTTCCTCATCTGGTTTGGTGATAAATTCAAACTGGCAGGGCACTTGGCCATTGCGGATTGTAAACCTCTCCACCTGCAGCTGCATGTATTTAACATCCTCAAAGTGGATCTAGAAACAAAGGTCAACATCATCAGCCCATTCCACCTTTTGGAGCAGCAACTCCTGTCCTGTGGTTTAACTGTTAAGACAGCTGGATTAACCCCTTGCTCCCACTCCCCTCTCTTCCAGGACTTCCCCAGCAGAGGATCACACTTGTTTACTCTGAATGCCAAAGTCCTTTGCCTCAGAGGGCCCTTTAAAACAAATGCTGCCCTCAAATAACTACAATAAAACTGAGAATGAGATAGCTGTAGCCTCAGATGTCTCCTGGGCTTATCTTTATAGTCCCAACACACAAAGCTAAAGCTGGTTTGTGACCTTCTCCAGATCCTTACAATGTTACATTTTCTGTCTGAAAGCACGAGTCAGAGCAAGGGTCACAAACCACCTTTTTACTTTCTCTCTTCGCACCTCAGGGAATGACACACCCTGTGTTTCAGCCTTGGGCTGTGAAGGGAATTCCCCGGCATCTAAACAGGAGCAAAGATTCCTGGGGCTTGTAAACAGAGAGCGGCTGGAAGCCAAAGTATTCCATTTCTTTGGAAGCAGACCCAAGGGTCTAGGATGCACCTTCTGCTGCGGGGGTCTAGGGTTGCCCAGTTCCTTCAGGGAGTGCTGCACATGAGCCTGCCCTACCTCTCTGCGGGACAGTGTCACCGAGGGGATGTTGGCATTCTCCAGCTTATCCAGGGAGCGCACGATTTCCTCGAAGGCTTTTCGATAGAGCTCCTCGTTCACAACCTTCACCTGGAAAGAACACACACTGGGCCAGCTGGCATGGGCTGTGCCCCTGCAGGACTGCTGGTACACAGCTGGAAACATGGGAAGTCATCTGATTTTAGCAGCACACTAGAGTATACAGCACAGGGAATGGGCAGAGCTGCTTGGAGCACTAATCCCCAACATCTTCTCGTGATCCAGCAGTAAAGGACCTTGACAAAACTAACAAGAGTCACTCAGGCAGTACTAGATCAACCTTTTTTTTTTTTTTACCCTCAGAAAAAATAAGAGGTTTGACAATACACTACTGTGTTCCCAAAGAACACTGACAGATATTCAGGCTTGTCCAGCTTAACTGCAGTACCATTGACACAACCTTTGCTCAGTGTGACCAACAATCCCATCTCCGGACCTGATCCAGCCCACCCTTCAGGCCATTGTTCTCTGCAGATGCCATAAAAGCAGGAGAGAGAAATCAGCACCCAGGGGATGAGGTCAGCAGAGTCCAGCCCTGACATACCTACCCCAACATCAAACACAGAGCTCACTGGCTTGTGGTCACTGAGCTTCAGAGCCATGTGGCTGCGATAGCTCAGCTGGGCAATGTTCTGCCCTTTCCAGAGTATCCGGTCACACCAGGCTGGGACACGACACTTCTCACTAAAACAGAGGGAAAATCAGCATTTCCAGGCACAGTGCAGGTGCACTAACAACACAGGGCAGAGCACTGCTCACCCAGGCATCAGGGCTTCCTGCCATGCCTGGAGCTCATTCATTCAGACCATATCGAAGTGGGGTTTTTAACAGTTTCTTTGCATAGATATAAAAAGCTTGAGTGTCTGCTATAAGGTATCTCTAGCTCATGCTTTACTTCCTACTTCTTCAAAGGTGCAAGATACAACTAACATACAAAGCAATACTCAGGTATTTTTGACCATGAAAAACAAAAACTCAGGCTCTACATTTAAAGTTTGCATTTACTGTCTTCACTGACAGCTGCACAGATATAATTTCTGCACTTGCAGCTGAAGTTCCTGGTTTGCTAAGACTAGAGGGGCTGCTCTGTGTACAGAGCATTACAAGAAGGTTCTCACAGGCTTTTGAAGAGCAGCACAGCTGACTCCATGTCAGCCCTGGTTGGTCTCACCTGAACAGGTACAGGACAGATCAGCAAAAAATGAGAGCCTAAAAATTTTCCTTGGGGAAAAAAACCAACAAACTAGACAAAAAAAGAATTAAACTAGCTAAAAGGATTCATTAACTTTGTACACCTCTAAGAGGACACCTAATAGGATTATTACTTGGAAAAAATATGAGGAGTATCTGACAAACAGCTGTGGGAGAAAAACAATGTAAACAGATGTAAACAGGAGAGGAATTTTGGAGCAAAGGGAGACAACCAGAAATAACCTCAGAACTGTTCCTATTTACAGCCATTAGACCTGCAATACTTTTTAGCCTTGTTTTTACTTCTTTCAGTGATAACATTTGTAGCATCACATCTCAGACAATCACCATACCTTGTGTCCCACTCATCACAGCCAGCATCATACTTGTATGTTGGCTGGAAAGAGATCTCTCCCTCTGTGAAGCCTTCAAAGGCTGCATTTGCCTTCATTTGCCTCTTCAGCTACAAAAGGAGAAAAGATGAAAACTTTAATTTTAGACAATCCCAAGCACATTTTCCACATGGAGTAAAAGGGAGACATTGAGCACAGAAAAGGCCAAGGAGTCCTGTGGTTTGTACCGAGCACCCTCAGGCACCACGTGAGGGCAGGCAGTGAGACATCAGTACCTGGTCATACTGGCAGAGCTCTAGAAAGGCTTTCTCCTCTACAAGCTGCTTCACTTTTGCCACATCCAGTTCATCCAGACGGTAGTTGAGGTCCCCCAGCCACAGGATGACACTGAAAGAGAACACAGGCCAGAATGTGCAGAGGCCTGCAGCTGCCCCAGAGGGCAGCCAGCCATGGACAGCAGCTCCACTGCAGCCCCGGGGCTCTCCCCATCACAACCCCTCTGATCAGCCACTCTCATCAGGAGTGACAACAGTCAAAACTTGAAAGAGAAGCTACCTTTTCTATTTTTGCTGTTATTAATCCCTGTTCTGCACGTTTGCCACTATCCCTTAATGACTGGTGCTGTTATTGCTCCACAGTGACTGAGTTGCACAGCTGGGGAAGCCAGGGCTTATTCCTGCCCCACCCCACTCCAGGCTTGAGAATAAAACAAGGCTTGGGAGAGCCTAAGGTGACAAGTGACCCATCAGAACCGTGTGGGTGAGCCCTGTCCAAGCCAGGGAAAGCTCTTGTGGCCCCTCCAGCTGACATTTATGCCCCTGGGCCCCCCTCCTCGGCCCCCAGCACATTCACAGAGCTCCCTGCTCGTGCCAGGCTCCCGCAGCAGATGGGAAGCGTACTCGTGCTTGCCAATCGTGAGAGGGGGCAGGCTGGGATCCGACTGGCAGAACTGCATCCGAGAGCAGATGTCTTTGAAGTCCTGGTTCCTCCTCTCGTACTCCTCTGTGTGAGCTGCCAGGTGAGAGTTCACAATGCACACGCTGGTGTTATGGAATTTAAACCTGATGGCAACACCACCTTTGTTACCCTGAGGGAGAAAGACAAAGATGTTGGTCAGAAGCTTCCACACTGCAGATGAGTTACTGGCAGTGGACGAGCCAGAAGACTTTGACTGTTTAATTCTGGTGGAAGCAATAGGCTGAAAATCCCAATTAGTGATTGCAGCTTTGAACATTGGCAAGAACCTGGCAGTTCCCTCTCGCAGTGCCCTGAGCTGGCACAGGGACAGGACTGTCTGCTTCTAGAGGCAGCCACAGCCCTTAGCTGGAGGAATAACCATTGGATCTGAGCAGGAGGGCTCTTCCAAATCTCACCCCTTCTCATGCACAGTTGCCATTCTTACCATCCTCCCCATGATTCCAGTTCCCACAGTCTCAACTTCCACCTCGGAGATGTTCAAGGCGAGTTCTGCCCTCACATACAACAGGAGCATGATCCCCACCAGCCGCACAAGTTTCACCTGAAAAACACACCCTGGTCCATCAGTGCTGTCATGGAAGAGGTTTGCTGAGAGAAGGCACAACCATCCACAACATGGGTCACCAAAAATAAAGTTTTAGGATCATCCAGTGCATCAGCAGGGCTCACAGTGCACAGGCCCTGAGCAGCACAGCCCAGGAAGGAGCTGGGGACAACATCAGGAAAGGAAGTGGAAGCCCAAAGCAAGAGCTACAGTGCAGACATCAGCTCCTGGAAGGAGATTCCCTTCAACAACAGAGACAAGAGATGAAGCAGACCTATGGAGCAGGAGCTAAAACATAAGCAGTATTCCTACCAAAATACCTTCACAATTCACTCCACCATACATTGTAGGCAGACATGGAAGAAGGTACAAAACCTCCTATTCTCCTTCCCCAAGACAGCAGGAGCTCCCTTTAAATGGGGAAGCCTGGCTCTGTTTCCCATCCTGCCCTCCCTCAGCACCCTGCACAGAAACACTGCCTACAGAACCTGCACAGCCTCTGAAGACACAGCCATTGAGAGCAAGAGAGAGCAAAGGGAAAAGAGAGCCAAGTGGAAAACTATTCCACACTCAAACCTCCCCAAAAGGCACATTTACCTTTGCATATTTGGCATCTGGGTGAAGACTATCAGTTACAGCTTTAAACCATTCTTCTTCCTTCGGTGTGTCATTGAAAAAGAAGGCTTCTTTAGTCAGATCAAGCTCCTGGAAACTGTGTTAGAGGAAGGAACCCATGGATGCATGCACTTGTTTACAACCCTCCAACCCCTTCTCTGGGAAAGAGCTAAATCAGCTTAAACTCACTAAATGTATAACTGCAAACTCAGTTTCGCTTATGCTGACCGTGGATGTGTGTTAAATGTAAAGCTCAATCACTGTCATTGTTACATCAAATGGCATTAAGGATTTTGTAACACTGAGAGGCCAAACCCTACCAGACCAACACCCCTGACCGGCTGTGGGCACACCCACCCGGAGCTGTGCAAGGCACCAAGCAGTGCCAACATTCCTGTGCTGTCCTGGCTGAACTCCTCGGGGTGACAGATCCTCCAGCACAGCCCAGCTTTGCCAGGATGGGGCAGGGACAGCTCAGCCCAGGTTTGCCAGGATGGGGCAGGGACAGGCACTCACCCCACACAGTAGATGTCTGGAGGCTCAGCATCACACCTCAGCCAGGGCTGCAGGCTCTCCGTGGGCGACTGACCGTTCACGTTGTATGTCCCCACAAAAACCCTGCCAGGACAGAGACAGAGCCCCAGAGCTGCAAACTGCAGAGCCCAGGAAACAGCACTGCTCTTAACCAGGGAAATGATGTCCCATGTAACTAACGTGTGTGGCCAGGGAAAATTAAGAAAGGTGACAAAGTTTTAATCCCTAAAATGATTTAACTACAGCTGCACCTTTACAGGTACATTATTACAGAAGGACACATTGTTATACACAGATACAAAGTGTTAAAGAAAAAACAAAAATAAGGCTGTAGCTGTGCAGTAGCAGTTTGAAATGATAAATTCACAGAATGAGATGCATAAAACGATTTCAAACACAGTAAAGTTTTGGTCCTAATTATATATTTCACTCAAGCTCTTTCTTATGAGCTTACTGGAACAACTACATGCTTAAGCAGTGGACAGAAATGGAGAGGGAGAAGGCTGAAGTGCACAGAGCTGATGCATTTCCAGGCACTGTCTATAATAAGCACAGAACAAAAGTGATTTCAAAAAGGCCATTTCCTCCACAAGAACCACAAGGCAAGTCTTGAAATAGACGTGAATTAAGTTCTGCTCTGCTCATGCCTGAACATGGAAAGAAAACTATTCTGGGAAGTAGGGATCATACTTTTCTACAGAATTTCTTGTTTGTGGGGACACAGGATGAAATAACAGGTGAGTTACTCCAACAGTCTATGCCAAGTTACAACACACAAATTAATTTCCTCTCAGGAAGGATCATTACCTGTAGCTCTGGATGTCTGTGTAGGAGTCCTCCATCTGTGCCAGCTGAGATTTAACAATGGTGTCTCTGAGCCCAAACTTTGGTTCTGATAACATCGAGGCCTTGTTGGAAGCCATGACCCGGGAGGCCCGAACCTGTTCACTTCTCACCTCAGGCTTGAGTTTGTTTTGCCTGAAGATGAAAGCAAAACTGCAGGTGAAGCCCAGGCTATCCCCACACCTGACCAGGGTATTTCTGCCACCGAGGCCTTAATTCACATTTTTCTGCCTGTTCACTAAAGACAGATAGCTTTTGGGATAAGCCAAGAAAATTGAAAAGGGCATTTGTTAGCAGGATTGAGATCTCCAGACAAAACCAGCTTAAGTAACTAAAATAACAAATGGCTTTCACCATCCTGGTGCAGCCAGGCCTTACTCACACCTGGAAAATGATACCAAACCTGTACATCTTCCCTGCTCAGTGGAGCAAGGAGAGGGAAATCTCATCTCATCTCCCTCCGCCTCTGCTCAGCCCTTCTGACCTCAGCCAGAGAATGAAGAACTGTGTTTGTTTAGAAAACCTTCTGCTGGAAATCTTCCAGCTCTGCCCAGAGTGGGTGGAGGTAGAGGTGGTTTTACTTTCTGTCTCCTGGCTCTGCAAACTCCTTGTGCAAAGGAATAATGCCACGGCTTGGGAATTCCCACCAGCAATTGGATGGTATAAATTTAAGGTCAGCAACCTGCATACCAGTGCCAAGGACAGCACACAGCCAGACTCTGAGTGATTCGCATCAGGGTCCACAAAGTCCTGGGAACTGGAAAATAAAACTGTAACATTTTAAGAGTGTATCTCTGAGCCGCCCTGGCTCTAAGCCAAAGCTCTCTGAATTCAAAATAAACAATGCTAGCAGGTCCTGTCCCACTAAAGAGCCAAAATATGCCCAAACAGGGGACTGGAAGGATTGTCTCTGATGGAGTGGAATGAAATTTCCACTAATGTTTTGACAGCATGCTTATGCTGAACTTTTCTCTCTCTTAACCAGAACCTGCAGATTCTCATCTCAGAAAGTTGCCAGCTTCTGCTCTAGACCCCCCACCTCTGTGCACTGACCTGGGGGTGTTTCTGTCACTGCTGTCGTGGCTGCAGCTCTGACTGACTGCAGCTTTCTTTCCATTTTGTTTGACACCTTCAGAGCCAACCGCTTCTGGAAAAAAAACAAACAACAAAAAGTTTCACTTTAAACACAAAGTGTTCTTCAGTTTATCAACATGCTTATGTAAACACTGGCAAAAATCTGTGGGCAGAAAATAATTTAGATTTGTGTGGAAAAACAAAGTACCCCCCAGTCTCTCTCTCAGCTATCTGACAGATTTAGGTTACTCTGACCCAACTGCTCTGTGACGAGGCAGCTTCCCCTGCAGAGGAAGAGATGACAGGAGCCACAGAGAGCAGCAGGACCACTGTCCTCCAGCACTTGCTGCTGGCTCTCCCTTACAGCTGAGCTGAAGCAGGAGTTAGCAGCACAAAATCCAGGGCTTTACCCCAGGAATCGGAAAAAATTATGTGAATAGCAGATTTTTGCTTTCTGAAGCGAGACAGGAAGTACAAAGAAAGGGGGAAAGAGGGGAAACAAACAAACCCCACAGTATCATTTAAAGGGTTTCTACCTGTCTGCAAATACCCAGCAAGGCTCAGGTGTCAGAAACCCCGAGGGCCATGAAGAGTCACACCACGGAGCCACTGAACCTCAGCAGGAACATCTGCCTCAATGCAAACTGCACATTCCTTGAGCAGTAACAGGGCTGTGGCCACTCACACCAAACCAACCACAGCAGTGACACTGAACACATCACACTACCTTAGCAAAATTTGACCAATCTTTCATCATTTCATTTCAGTCACAATATTCTGCTCCTACAAGTTGCAAAATAACAGTTAAAAAAGAGGATTCATCGCCGTGTTTAAGATGCAAAACCAGCAATCTTAAAATCATGCTCCTGAGCACAGGAATCTAATGGTGATGAAGGAATTGTTAAGACTGTTGGGTTCTAGGCATTCAGCTGAGCTTCTCCTCCAGTCAACACAACCCAGAAAAAAGTAAGATGTTACTGCTGTCACAGAACATTCTGCAGAACAAGAGCACAGAACAGAAACAGAACTTGCAGCAGTTCACCCAAGCCCTCAGGATAAAAACCAGATGGCAAGAAGTGGCCAAGTTCTCAGCCTGGAAAGCCTCTTCTGCCCAAGAGCCTTCTGAGAATAGACTGTGTAAGAGGATTTATCAGAACTTAGACACAGAAGAGCATGTGACTGATACCTCACTGCCCATCACACAGCTCAAGTCAAGCAGAATTGACCAGGAGCACACAGAGATGGACTGAGAGGTGTGGGCCCAGGGACGTGGGGCACAGCAGTTTCTCCATGGGCTTTGAGAACTCAGTTACCACTCCTTGTTCCTCTGCAAGCTCTCCCAGTAACAACCATGCAACATCCCTTGAGAGTGAGTGACAGGAGCCAACCTGAACCTCCACCTCAGTGGACAATGGTCCCTTTTGTGCCAAGGAAGGAGCAGATTCCCAGGCTCCATGACCTACACGGGTCCCTGCCACTGGCCAGTGTGCAGAGGGCATTGCTGCAGGGCATTGCTGTGTGAGCCTGCTGCTGACACAGCTGCTCCCTGAGCCAAAGATCAGCACATCACACCTTGCATGCTAACCTCACCTCACCGGCAGAAATCAGCTTCAGGCAGGATTCTGCTAAGAAAGAGATTAGCTTTGGAAAAGGGCTGTTTCCTTCAGATAAATTTATATCCAGCCACAGATTGCAGTAGTCGGAGGGATCTATATGGTAGCACTCTGAAGTGGAAAAGTGACCTTGTTCAGTAATTGAACTGAGCACAGAAATACAGAGGAACATGCAGAGATTACAGGAGGTCTCAATTGCACAGGATTTGCAGTTAAATGAGATTCAAGCAGCAATAAAGGCATTGATGTTAGAAACTGTGCAGTGACGTTGTGCAGCAGGAAAATGTATCACATCTCCTGGATAAAACAGGATTCGTGCTCAGAGCCCAAAGGGGATAATTAAATTAGCCTTCATGCAAGGAGAGCAGCCCAGCCTGAACGCAGCAGGGCACAGCAGAAGGCCAACACTCGGGTTTTGAACCCCGCGCTGACTCCCAGGAATTGCTTTCGCTCTGAATCGTCTCACACGTGCTCTCCGCCAAGCGGGAACCACCGAGCGCCGGCAGCGGCGGAGGAGGCGCCGGAAGAGCGCGGCCCGCCCGGCGGAGCCCACCGGGGCACACGGGGCGGGCACCGGGCAAAAAACCTCCGGGGCCCCGGCGCCCAGCGCCCGCCGGCAGCTCCGCGCCCGCTGCCCGCGACGGAGCGGCCCCGAAGCGCCCGGGAGCAGCGGCGGAGCGGCCCCGAAGC
>VWYO01009100.1:41314-56104 GCA_013400275.1 Rhadina sibilatrix
CGGTCCGCCCCGATCCGCCCCGATCCGCCCCCGGCAGCCGCGCCCCGCGCCCGCTGGCCTCGGGCCCGCGGAAACCCCGAGCGGCGGTGCCGAGGTGCCTGGCGGCGGGGAATCGCGACTCACGACAGTGCTGGGCCCGTTCCGGCAGGGGGAGGCCGGCGCCGCTGCTCCGCGGGCGGGAGGGACGCGCACGGCAGCGCCCGCCCCGTCACAGCCGCGGCGCCCAGCCCGTACCTGCGCTGCACCTGCTGAGCTCCTGCAGGAAGGTGCGCGTGTGCGAGCCGAAAGGCAGCTGCACCCTCAGCCGATCCTCTGCCGAGCTGATCTCGACAGTCACGTCCGAGCCTGAGGACATGGGGAGAAAGAGCTCCTGTGGGTCGTGCTGACAAAACCTTCGCAAAGTGAGCGTTTCTCCGCTCTGCAGCGGCGGGTGTGCACATGCACACAGCCTTTGCAACATCTCCCCGTGCCTCCTTCCCATGCTCCTTTCCAAAATTTTACAGAAAGCCACTTAAAATATAAAAATCATAATTTATAAAAAGTTTTATTCTGCTTGTTCAGGGACGATAATTAGTCTTCCAGCAGCAGTTTAAAAACATTTGGAAAATTGGTTCCCTTGGTTGAATGGGGCTGGCAGTGCTCCAGGAGCCACAACCCCTCCCACTCCTGCCCCACTGCATGCACAGGGCCCAGAGCGTCTGTAGTGCAGCCACCAAAGCAATCACAGAACTCACCAATGACGTGAAGGTCACTCTCGAGTACAACTGCAAAAGTAAAACAAAGTTCAGTTGAAAGCGAAGCAACAGATTTGCAGAGCACGCTGATACTGTGAGATTGGTGAGCTTGGAAGCTTCTCCAGCCTCCAAAGGTTCCCTCCAAAGGCTGCCTCCAAAGGCTGCCTGCAGGAACAGAGGCAGGCATCTGCTCACTGCTGGGCAGGGCAGGGGCTGTGGCTGGTGGGACACAGGTGCCCTGGTCCTCACACAGCCCTGCCGGAGCTGCCGTGCGGTGCACAAGTTTCACCAAGGGCAACAAGCAGTTGCAAAAACGTGAAGGTGGAATAGATTACAAATATCAGGAAGCAGAGCAGCAGAATATGGACCCCAAAGGCCTTCACCCCATTCTTGGGAACTGGCCCCCGAGCCAGCGCAGCGTGTCAGTACCTTCTTCCACCGCGAAGCCGTCTGTGATGGGGATCACTCTCTCCAGCCAGACGTCCTCAGCCGCGATGGCCATGCGCCGGTGCGTGTACACATAGATCCTGCGGCACAGAGCAGACACGGGGCCGGAGCCTCCTCAGCGCTGCCTGAGGCAGGCAGGCACAGCCCCCAGCCCGGCCAGCAGCCCCTGCTGCACGGCCTGATGCAAACCGGAGTCACTCCTCAGCCAGTGCCCGCCCCGCCGCTCCCCCCATCGCTGGGCAATGTGTGCCCATTACTGGCCGAGCAAAGCGGCTCCTGGGCCTGCGGCTCCTCACTGACCACCCCGCCACCCAGGCACTTCGAGCCTTGGAGCTGCTGCCCTGCGGGACTGCACCCTGCTGCCCTGCGGGACTGCACCCTGCTGCCCTGGGACGGGAGGGGGTCCTCGGGTGGCCCTCGAGGCTCGTGAGGGACCCGCGGAGCTCTCTCGGGCGCTGTCCCTGCCCGCCCCGCGCTCCGGCGCNCTCGGCGGCACCGCGGCACGGGGCCGATTAAAGGATACGATCCGGCAGGTCGCCCCCTTCGCTAGGCTCTCCTGGATGGCCACCGACTGGTCCATCTCGCTCCCTCGCTCCCCGGGCCGGCCCCGGAGGCTCTGGCTCCCTCTCTCGCTCCCTCTCTCGCTCCCTCCCGGCGGCGGCTGCGCGCTCAGGCCGGGCCGCTCCGGGCGATGCAGCGCGGCCGCTCCGTTATCGCTCCGCTCCGGAAATAACGGGGCCGCCGCAGGAACCCGCGGTGGGAGCGGCCTGGCCCGGCGGGGACGGCGGCCGAGCCGACACCGCCCGCCGGGGTGCGGGGGCCGGGGTAGGCTCGGCACGGCACGGCCCGGCCCGAGCCCCGCCGGGGTTGGCCCCTCCCGGAAGGAAAGGGAGACTGAGAGGGGGAACCCCTCGGGCCGGCAGACACGGGAAAGGATCATTTCCATGGGAAATCGCGAGATGCTCTTATTTTCGGTAGCCCTTTGAGATATTTTGTTGATGCTGTTGTTGAATTTCAAGGCGGCCCAGCACGGGAGCCGGGTTGTTTTTCAGATCAGTTAATGCGGAGCGGGGGAGGAAGTGCTATAAAATATCACCAGAGCCTTTGGCACTGGTGAGATGNGGCACCCACGCGTGATGCCCGCGGCACTCCACCAGGCCCAGCAGCCGGCTCTCCACACTCTGCCCCGATGCCAGGAGGCCCTGAACCGCCTGCGGCTGCGGGTCAAGGAACGCTGGGACAGGCGGCACCGAGCGGCGACCGAGCGGGGACCGAGCGGGGACAGAGCGGGGACAGAGCAGGGGACAGAGCGGGGACGGAGCGGGGACAGTGCGGGGACAGAGCGGGGACGGAGCNAGCCCCGCCGGGGTTGGCCCCTCCCGGAAGGAAAGGGAGACTGAGAGGGGGAACCCCTCGGGCCGGCAGACACGGGAAAGGATCATTTCCATGGGAAATCGCGAGATGCTCTTATTTTCGGTAGCCCTTTGAGATATTTTGTTGATGCTGTTGTTGAATTTCAAGGCGGCCCAGCACGGGAGCCGGGTTGTTTTTCAGATCAGTTAATGCGGAGCGGGGGAGGAAGTGCTATAAAATATCACCAGAGCCTTTGGCACTGGTGAGATGGAGTTTGGGCTAAATCAGCTCCTTCCACAGATGCAGGAGATGTAGGGAAAGAGGGAAAACCCGAGTGGTCTCGGCCAGTGACAGCTCTGCACCACTCCAAGCGTTTATCACAAGAATTGTGGTGCTGGGCTGTGCTTTTGAGATCGAAGAACCCTCGCCATGAATACCCGGCCTGACACACGGTAAACACACACCCCGAGCGCGGAGCTGCGGTTTGGCTGTCCCAGAACAGGCGCTGCAGGCTGTGGCAGAGCGATGTGTTCCTCACACAGCCCCACATCCACCCCGCCGGGGCCGGCAGTGCCCCAGCAGGGCCAGCACCGCCGAGCCTTCCTGCTGGGAAAGGGCTGGAGGCCGGGACCCGCCCAGGGCAGCCGTCCCGCCCTCCCACGGGTCACACCGCGCTCAGCCACGCTCCAAACACTCCAAACGCCGGCACCGAGGGAGGCTGACACAAAGAGATTTAATATTTTGCAATCTTTTCTCTAAGGAACCGGTGGCAGCAGGGGACAGCGGTGGCAGGGAACAGCACGGTGCATGTGTGTCCGAGTGGCAGTGCATTGAGCCCAGGCCATTCTGCCTGGCCAGCTCCACCCCTGCTCTGTCTGCTCACTTCTGGGATCTTGCACTGTGCGTTGAGAACCACAGATGTGAAACAGAACCATCTGAAACGTGAGATGCTCTTAGATTAATCCCACTTCCCCGCCTAAAACTGGGACATGAAACATGAATTTACTGTTCTACCTACGTGGGCAAGAAGCATTTCACTGCCAGGGCACTTTGGAACCAGCAGGTCAGAGGGGTGCAGGAGGCTGCCACGAGCAGGTCACTGATGAGAGCAGCCCCTGGGCCTCAGTCAGTGCAGAATTTTCTGGGGTTTGAGGAGGCCCAATAATGCCCTCTTGTTCCAGCTCTGGAGATGCCCATCCCAGCAGCACAGAAGCACACACTGCAGCACTGCCAGGATCCACAATTAGCTTGCAGCTCTCTCACATCTACAGGACTTGGGCAGGGTAGGGCAGAATTCCTTGATGGAGCTTTCTAAGTGCACAGATCAAGTGCTTTTCCTTTGGGAAAAGGGGGAGTCTTGTTCTCAAGTACTTAAAATTTACTGAAATGCCAGAACTCCCCCATGCTGGGATGGTGCAGGATTCAGAGTGCAGCTTAAGGGGGGTTAGGAACAGCAGGGTCCTGTGCAGGGCAGGCAAAGTGACCCCCAGGGTGTGCAACTGCCCATAAGCAGATGCAGAGGGCTCTGGACACGTTGTTGATGGGACAGGGACAGGACAGAGTTTGCTGGCAACCTTGGCTGAAGTCAGAGAGCAGCGGGATCCTACTGACCCTACAGGAGAGGCTGTGGGGCTGCCTGGCTGCTGCCTAACCCCAGAGGGAAGTGGAGACCCTGTAATTCAGGAGAAAGGCCACCCCACATGCCAGGACCTTCAGGAGCGGGGCCAGTGCCACCTGGCCAGCGCTGCTGACGTGGACTTTGCCGTCCAGTCTCAGACAGCTGGCTTTGGGGGTGGCTGGGCAGCACTCCTGGTAGCAGGCAGCCTTGGTCCCGGCAGCACAGACTGGTTTGGCAGCCTTGCAGGCTCTGCTGCATCCTGCCATGTAATTCAAGCCCGTCTTCTTCATCTGCAAGGAGAGAGCCATCAGCCCGGGGGTCACGGCCAGCCTCTGGCGATAGCATCACAGGAACAGAATGCTCTGCAGCCCCAGGCCATACCTCGCAGAAGTCCTGCCCCAAAATGCATTTAGCCACGGTCTTCCTGCCTTTGAAACACTCGTTCCCTTGGCAGGAGAATGCTGCACACACTTTCCCCTGTGAGAGAAGGACGGGAGACACCAGCTGTCCATCAGACTCGCAGGACAAAAACTGCATTTCAGACAGCCCTTCACTCCCTCTCCACCCCCCTCAGTTCTGCTGGTATTTGTGCTCTCAGGCATTTTAGATCCAGAGATAAAGGAGTATTCTGAAACTGCAAGAAACCACTGAAAGACCAGCAGAGCAAGCAAGTTTCATGCCTCTTTTTCCTTCCTCTTAAGAGGCCTCTGCAGAGATAACCACCTTCCCCTCGGCTGGGCTCAGGAAAGGGCTGCAGAGCCCAGCGGGTGCTGCAGCCCCCGTGCAGCGCAGGAGGGCTCAGCCCACGGCCAGCTCGTGCCGGAGCTGCTGCGGGGAGCAGCCTGCTGGACAGGGGAGAGGCCCCCGGGCAGGGCTCCCCATGGACCCCCAGCGCTCATCAGGGTTTGGTGCCTTGCCGGAGCCCGCCTTTTGCCCATAAAGCTCGCGGAGGAGGCACCTTTTCCTGTCCCCTGCCCGGGTGGGAGCTCAGCCACGCTCCCCAGAGCCCAGGGACGCAGCAGCCGCCGCTCCTGCGGTACCTACGTTTGCGGGGGGAGGCCGAGGGGTGGTGGTGGTGGTCGGTGGCGCGGTGGTGGTGGGTGGCAGGTCGNGCAGCCGCAGCCCCCGGGCGGTCCTGCCCGCCCCTCTCCCCCCGAGCTGCAGCAGCAGCCGGGCTGTACCGTAGGCGCTGGCGTTGAGCTGCAGGCAGAGAGGGCCAGCACAGCACTCCAGGGCGCAGCGCTGCTGCCGGCTGGCGCTGCCGTTGGTGCTGCAGGGCTCCAGGCAGCCGCTGCTGCACCCGGCCGTGTAGTTGGTGCTGGAGAAACGATAAAGCTGCAACGGGCAGAGTCAGAGGGTAAAAGGAGAGTGAAGGGGCGCTGTCATAGAAGAGCAAAAATAACTGACAGACTCCGAGAGGAAACGGAGGCGGGAGAGGGGCACAGAGGTGATGGTGCACTGTGCGTTCCTGAGACAAAGGGAGGGAAGGTTTTCCCCGTGCAGCCCCCGTGCAGCCCCGTACCTCGCAGTAGGTCTCGTTGTGGCAGGCGGCTGTTCCGTTGGCATGGGCTCCATCCTGGTAACACCTCTCTCCGGAGCACTGAAAGCTCTGGCAGCTGTGCTGGAGAGACACCAGGCTGTCACCTCGCAGCAAAGCCTCCTGGCACAGCACTGCAGAGCTGTCCCCAGCCACAGCCTCACTGTCTGCGGGGGCCACCCCCACCTGGCCACCCACGCTGCTCCCTCCCACCACAGGAGACGCTCCCGTGGCACTCCTGGGTCTTGTGACCGACCAGCTGGGCAAGTGACACTGCCCCTCAGGCTGCAATGGCCCAGCAGTGCCCTCCTTCCATTCCTTGCCTTACCATTGTCTCTTCTGCTCCCTTCATAGAGGTGTTGGTGGCCACCAGAGAGGCATTGCTGGTGGTGGCCACCACCGTGGCATTCTTGGTGACTGCCACCACTGAGGTGTCCTTGGTGGCCGCTGAGGCCTCCTTGGTAGTCACCACCACCATCAAGGCATCCTTGGTGGCTGTCGAGGTGTTCTTGGTGGCCATGGCCACCACTGAGGTGTTCTTGGTGGCTGTCAATGTGTTCTTGGTGGCCTTGACCATCACCAAGGTGTTCCTGGTGGCAGCCGAGGTGTTGGCCGTGGCCACCACCGCAGGATTCTTGGTGGTGGCCACCACCATGGCAGTCTTGGTGACCGCCACCACTGCGCCATTCTGGGTGGCCACTGGAGTGTTCTTGGTGGTCACAGCCACCAATGAGGCCTTCTTGGTGGTCACTGCCCCTGCCAAGGTGTTCTTGGTGGCTGCTGAGGTGTTCTTGGTGGCCATCACCATGGTACTGGCAGCTGTGCTGTGCCCTGAAAGTCAAAAGCTCCTGCTCGGTGAAGGGAACACCACGGAACAAGGTGCTCGGTGAGCCCTGTGTCCCTTCCTGAGCCATGGGTCCACTTGCAGCCACCAGCTGGGCAGCCCAAGAAGCAGGTCAGAGCACAGCCC
This sequence comes from Rhadina sibilatrix, assembly GCA_013400275.1. Taxonomy (NCBI): domain Eukaryota; kingdom Metazoa; phylum Chordata; class Aves; order Passeriformes; family Phylloscopidae; genus Rhadina; species Rhadina sibilatrix. The sequence continues at coordinate 47,974 of VWYO01009100.1, forward strand.
AGCACAGCAGCACTGTGGGCAGATGTCATAGCAGCCTCTCCCTCCCTCTCCCAGCCACATTGCCTGGGAAGAACAGGCTTTTCTGGGGGCTGAACCGTGAGGAAAGGTTCCTGACCCATCCTGCCTGAACGGGACAGACACAGCGCCCCTGGTGCACCACACTGCCTGTGCCCCACTCCCCCAGGGCCTCCAGACTTCCCCTTGGGATACAGAACTCACCTGCTGTGGCAGGAGAGTCCTGAAGAGAGAGTTGCAGAGCCAAGATGCAGAGCAGCAAGCCTGGAATGGAGTGGGAATGACTGAGAGCACCACAGCTGCTTTACCCACACCCAGAGAGCCGCCCCAGCAGCACCACCGAGGGAGAAGCCTTTTTCTCTTGAGACAGAGAAGCAGGGATACTCCTGCACCTTCCCAAAGCTCCAGGTGACCAGCAGCCATCCCTCACCCCAGGGAGGCCCCTGGCACAGCCCCCACAGCTGGAGCAGAGATAGACCTCGGATGGGGGACAGACAGACAGACAGACAGACGGACACTGCTCTCCCTGCTGCCCCAGGGCCCCATTACCTCGAGCCGGGGGCAGGAGCCCTCGGTGTCCAGCCATCCTCACCCACAGCAGCTGCAGCCAGGCCTGGCAGAAGGAGGCAAGGTCAGAGCTGCTCCCTCGAGGTGCAGGGTGGACACCCCAGTGCAGCTCCGTGCCCCACCTGCAGCGCTCAGCCCCGGGAGAGCCAGGCACCCCCTCCTGAGAGGCTCCCCCGGCTGCCGTGGCTGCTGACGGGGAGCAGGAGCCCTGGGAGAGCCGCCTGTGCTGTTGGTGTGGCAACAACCCTCCCTGGAGCTGGCAGGCAGCACAGCCCTGCAGGAGTCAGGGTGACACAGGGAAAATGCCACCGTGCAGCAGTTTGCAGTGAAGATGTGACCTGCCTCCCCATCCTCTATTTGCATTCCAAATGTTTGCCTCTTTTGCTAAGGAAATGGTGGAGATGTGACGCCCAACAGGCTCCAGAGCCGGATTCTCCAAGGAGAACACTCCCCTCCTGTTCTATGTTTAGATGGAGTCACCATTCCCCCAGGACCTGGAGGGGCTGAAGCTCATCCAGAGACCTCCAAGGCTGTCCCCTCAGAGTGGCAGAAAAGACAGAGGCAGCTGGCACCTCACCCTGCAAACCAGCCCAGCCACCACCCAGAACAGCTCTGGACACCCTTACTGAGCCCAGTGCCAGCCCAGCCCCAGGGAGGCAAGGAACCAACATTGCCTGGCAGGGCCTCATCCCAAAACAACCTTCCCCCAGGCAGGGAGGGAGGGAGCCCACAGCCCTGACTCACCTGCCTGTGCCTGAGGCCCTGGAGCACCTGCAGTCCCGGCAGCACTGAGCAGCTCTGAGCAGCTGCTGTGGCACCTGCCCCACGGCCCAGCCCCACCCCTGGCAGCCAAGCCCCGGGGAAGTGTCACATGTGCCTGCAGAGCAGCAGAGACAGCCAGGGCCCTGCACAGCAATGGAGGGAGGGCTGGGGAGGCTGCACATGTCACACAGGGGCACTGGGGGCACAACTGCCACTGCCACAGGTGATGAGAGTGGCCTCTGCACAGTGGGCCTGCGGTTCTGGAGGTGTCAGGAACCCATGGGGTGTGTCCAGACACCTCTGAGAGTGACACCAGGGGCCAGGGATGCTCCTGAAGGCACAACAGGCACCTCTAAACACACCCTCTGTCCCCATCTCCATCCTCCTGCACCACAGAAGGGCTGCACACAAAGGACATACCAGGTCATTCCAGCCAACAGCAGCACCACAGAAATCACCCGAGCTGAACCTGAAGCCCATTTGGTTATTCCCTGAAAAAAACAATGGCCAAAGCTCCCCGGGGAGACAGAGTCAGGGTAAAAATAGTTCTGTAAACCATGTGGACTTGTATTTTAAAGAAAACCACAAGTTCACAACAAGATCTAGAAACAGGACCAGTACCTGTCAGCACACAGTGTCCATGTGCTTCAGAGAGCCAACCCTCACCAAAAACTTTTCCAGCAGAGTGGAAATGAGAGAAGGAATTGTTTCTGTGTAAAAAGCATTTTAAACACGCTGTAACCGAAACCTTTCCAGCATAGGAAAGAAGACAAGTCTCTTGGCACTCCCTAAATTACAGTGACTTTATTTCTCAATGTCTTTTTTAATATAAAACAATGTCACAAGTCTAAGGGGCTTACTAGAAAGTGACTCTATAAAGTATTGTTGAAATCTATGTTCATGCACATACAAAATCCAGACAAATGAAGAAGTCAGAGCTGCTGCCAGATCCACTCTCTCTGCAGATCCTGTGTGCTCCCTCACCTGGGGACAGCTACAGCAGCCCCTGGCGCTTCAGGTCCTCGTAGGTCTTTTTATTCACCACGTTCCCACTGGAATCCTCATACTCCTCCTGGAACAGAACCAACAGTTCAGAGACAGCACTCCAATGTTAGCTCCAAGAGCAGCCACTGAACACGAGCACCCTGCCAGAACCTCTGTGCAGGAGGGCAGGGGTGGATCTGCCAGCAGGTCCAGGGCCAGAGTCATGACAGGCTGTACTACAGATTTGACTGCCCACTCCTGCCCTGCACACTGCTGAAAAGGCAGCAGTGCAAGCACGGGCACTGCTCACACCCAGGAACAAGGGGTTCCCATGCACACAGGAGTGGGGACACTGAAGGCCTCACTGCTCACCTCTGTATCAGGCTGCCACCTCTCTGAAGCCTTCTGCTGTTTCAGCTTTGCCCACACTGCAAACACAAAATCAAACAGGATCTGTGCCACTGCCCTCGAGATGCTGGTTTTAAATCCAGTAAAATACACACATGAGCTGTCTTCCCTCCTTTTAAAACCCATCACTCCAGCAATCCAGGAATGTACTGATATCCATGACAAGGTTATCATTCCACTGTGTGGTCACTGAAAGGCACTGAAGTGCAGCAACCAAGCCTTCACACGGATTGCTCAGGATGGGACAGGAGACCAAGACCCAAAGGCACTCAAAGAAAAGGAGGTGTCCTTTCACAAGCTCCCTGCTCTGCCAGCACTACTTACAGGAGACTGCATCCTCGATCTGTGTGACGTTGGCAAAGTGTGCAGTGTTGGGGATGCCCAGGCAGCGCATCCCGTGGGCGTGCCTCCACTCCTGGGGAGAGATGGGATCAGCACCACAGACACTCACACCTCAGCAGGGTGCAAAATGCACCAGCAAAGGACAAATCTACCAGCCCCCTATAACAACACCATTTTCTTGTCCTGCAGACAGTAACACAACACCAGCCATCAACAGCCACGCTGCACCCATCAGGCCTGGGCACTGGAATGGGTGTTCCAAGGGGCAGGCAGGGTGCAGCATCAGCCACAGAGATCTCTGCATGTCCAAAAAGAGATCTCTGCATGCCCAAAAAGAGATCTCTGCATGCCCAACACGATCTCTGGGTCTGCTGCATGGCCCTGCAGCTCAGCCCCACGTGGCACAAGCGCTGCTCAGGGACCCCAGGGACTCAGCAGGGACTCAGGACAGTGACTGAATGAATGCTGCAGGGCTGTGGATTCCTGCAGGGAATGTCACTCACTGCAAAGTGCCTCTGGAACGCCTTGGGCCCTCAGTAGGTGTAGTTGCCACAAATCTCACAGTTGTAGTTGATGTTCAGACCGTGGAGTTTGTAGAGCCAGTAGGGGATGGGCTGCAGGCAAGAGGACAGGAGGATCAGGCTGCATGGCAAAGGAACTCAAACAGAGAAGCAGCATGGAGTCAGTGACCTCTCCCACTTCTCCAGGCCTGACAGTCTCAGTTACCTTCCCATCCCAACCAAGAGGCAGGTTTTTAGGGTTATAAATGATTTCATTTTCTTCATCTTCACTCTCGCTCTCACTGATCTGCTCTTCCTCCTCCTCCTCTCTCTCCTCCCCTGTCCGTGCCTGCTTACGCTGCACGTTCTCGTGGGTGAGGTGTCTCTGTTCCTGCAGAGAGAAAAGAAGGGATTGTCCACACACCATGGCAGCAAAAGGTCAGGGCAAACTCTTGTAGCAAAAACCTTCTTCAGTGTACAGAGGGAGGAACCAGAAGACCAGTATAAAGCAGAGAACTCCCACCTTACTCAGCCAAATAATTTCAGTTTTTAGTACCCTGACATTTCCTACTTGTAAAGAATGAAGCCTTGTGTCACCTACTGGCACTTCCAATGTTAGTACAGCAGCAGCCATCCTCCTGAAAACAACCCCCAAAACCAAAGGCAAGGAGCAAGGCAGATCAAGGAAAAGTCTGCAGCACTGTGTGACTCATGCACAAAACAGATGTGGTGCAGCACACGGATGTGAGGCTGTCTATGAAAGCACTACGTGAAGATGAAGACAACATTCCAGTCACTACTTGACAGCTCTGAAATAAAAAGCTCAAAACCAAAATAAAATCCTTACCCCAAGAACTTCCACATACTCATAAATCTGAGCTTCCAGGAATGCAAGATCTTTATTTCTTTCAGTGTCTCTGAAACAGATGAGGCATTTTCATTAAACCCAGAAGTTCAGCTCTGATCCCTCCCGTTTGGTTCTGCACTATTTGGTCCAACATGCAAAGCTTCTAACACTCCAGAATATCTGTCCTAACTACACAAGAGTGGTGACTACAGAACAATCCAAGAGAAGAGAACACTGCCAGCTGCAGGATGACCTCTAAGAACTCACCTTTTGCTTCCTTTTGTCTTAGGATTCTTAGCAAACAGGGAGGGATCAAGTGCTTCCAGGGATTTGCCCTTAGTGCTGAACAGCCTCTGAGCACGTTCCTCCAGAGTCCTGCAGAGAAGCAGGGAGGGGATTAGTCTGGACTGCAGCTTTACATTTCCTGACAACTATCTGAATTAAAATTCTAAATGCAGCTTTTAGGAAATCATGAGATTCCTTTTATATTTGTCTTCATTCCTCAAGTCAAAGTCTACTGGACCAGAGATTCCCGTACAGGACCAGTTCAGAGTAGCAGATCCCACTGCTTGTTCCTAAAGTTTTATCTTTCAAAAATCATTAAGGTAATTCTAGTACAACAGAGATAACCACACAAGCATCCCAGAAAGAAAAGTGATACAGGAACACCTCAGAAACTGAAAGGAACTCTGCAAAGACTGCACCTTACCCGCCACACTTCAGCCCCAGAGCCAGCAAAGCTGATTTTAACCTGTCCAGTCCCAGGGAGGCCAACTCCTGTCCAATTAAACAAACCACTGTAAGAGACAAGCTGTTCAACACACACAATATGGGTAAAGCCCACTTTAGCCTGTTAATGAAGAAAACACCCTGATGAACAGCATTCAAGAAAGGATTATTAACAGGAAAATGAGGAATGTGACAACTCTAACCAGGCCCTTCAAGTTACATCCCCCAATGGGAGAAATTACATCATCAGCACCATCAAAGTTTTACCCAGAAAGCACAGAGCCAGGGATGAGAACACAGCACTAAAATTACACAAAAACCCCTGACTGACTGCACTTGCACCTGTTCAAAAGGTGGCAGTAAGTGCAGAGCACTGGGAACATACCTCCCAGGAGGAGAAGGCTGAGAGGTCCAGGTGGGCACCAGCATGGGTGAGGGCACTGCTGGTCTCTTTCTGCCAAAAAAGACACATGCAAGAGCTGCACGACATACTACAACACTTCTGGCCATAGAACATTTTCAACTCAAGAAAAGCATTTGTTTCACAGAGGGAAATCCTCTTACTAAACTAAAAACAGTGCAACAGTAAAGACGCAAAACAAGTCAACGTGAAACAATGCTGGTTTCAAACCAGTTCTGCTGGGTTTAAATTCAGGCCAGGACCACCCAGCATCCTGGTGGCACAGAGCTGCAGCCCTGCCATGGTCACCCCCAGGATGCCTCCCACAGCCCCTGACAAGGACAGAGCCCCAGCCAGGCTCGGGCTGCTCACCGGCCAGCCCGGGAACGTCCCGTTCTCCCACTTCTTCTCAAACTCCGTCTGATTCTTCCCAAAAAGCTCATTCTGGTCCAGTAGGGGCTTCACTCGGTCTGTGTAATCCTGCAGGTACTCAAGGAGCATTTCCAGATACCTGGCAGGGGAACCATGAGCACAGGTGATTCACTGTCATCCTCCCAGCACATCTGTGGATGGTCACTGGCCCCAGTGCTGCAGAGGGACGTGACCAAGGTCAGGCCAGATCTCCACTCAGGATTTTCTTGACACAGCAGTTCCAGGGGTACATCCAAGCTCTTCCTCTGAGCTGAATGTGGCTCCCCACAGCTCTGCTGCACTGCAAGTTTGTGTGGGGCTCAGACACAGGACTGAGCTCAGGGAGCCAATTTATGTGAGTTAAGTTTGGCTGTTAATTATAGCTGCACACTTCAGGAGCAAATTCCTTCTCACCAAGTGCCATAAAGGAGGCAGGCAGGCAAAGGGGCTCACCTCTTATATTCTGCATTTTTTCTCTCCTTGGGAATATCGAAGAGTTGGTCAAATGTGGATAGGTAAGTGATATAATCCAATTTCTAGGAACAGAGAGTCTGAGTCAGGGTTCATACACAGCCAAATGAACATCCAGATCCCAGGAAAGAGCAGCCCCAGGCTGTGCAGGGCCTGGAGATCCCTGGGCCCACAGGCAGCAGCCACTCACCTCTGAAGATTTCAGGTTGATGTACTTGAGGTAACAATCATGCAAATCCAAGTACCGCCCGTACCCCTCCTCATCTGTGAACTCCACCAGGTCTGTGGGAAAGAGCATGGAAAGCTTTATTAGGAGCTCAATATTCCCCACCTACCATACAGCTGCTTTTGGACTGGCAAAGGATTAGCTGTGAGGTCATTTATGCTTCGGGAAGGTGCTGGGATGCCTCTGACACCCACTGAGCAGCCCAGGCTGCTGCTCTGTGCCAGCACCAGAAGGTTCCAGCAACAGCAGCCTCACTGGGAACATCCCAGGGACTGCAGCTCAGAAGCATTCAGACAACAGGAGAACTTTCAGAATTCATTTAGTAAAAGGGAGGTGAGCCCTGAGGCATGCAAACCAGATCAAACAATGTATTAAACAATGCCAGAGCTCCAGCAAACTACAAACTTACTCTGAGCTTCTTCACTCGGGTTGTCTCTGGCCTTCAGTAGCTCCTCAAACTCCACTGACATGGGAACACAGATCTGCATGGGCAGATACAAGTCACACAGTGATTTACTTCAGCTCCTGTCCCAGAATAACCAATAAAAAATCACACAAGGTGGCAAACAGTGAAACTGCAGAAGAGACTCAGAGCTTTGTCACCTTTCTCTCTGCACAAAGGCAAAAGTGTGGCTTTAGCCAACACGAGAAAGGTGAGATCTGATCCCAGCAGAGCTGAACATCCCTGTTCTGGCAGGGAACAGGGTGAGTGTCCTGCACTGCTCCCTCACGTGCTGCCTGACCCTCAGCAGCTGTGCTCAGGTGACTGCTGAGTGTTTACTTGTGTTAAGGCAATTAAACTGGGGAAACAAAGGCTCTGTTTCCCTGTAGGGATGAGATGCACCAGAGCACACCTCACCTGTTCCTACGAGCAGGTAACTCCTCACCTCATTTGGGTGCTTCCTGTGGAATTCCTTAATTTGCTTCAGTCTGTTGTAAAACTCGGCAAATTCGTTTGGTCCAGAAATGGCACTGAGCTCCTCCTTCCGTAGGCTGTGAGTTCATGGACAGCAGCAGGGGAGGGAAGGCAAGTGTGACACCGACACAGCCTTAGTCCAGGCCTATGCTGCAGTGTCTGACTGCAAACCTCCTGGGACCTCCAGCCCACCGGGCTCGGGGCTGCATCCCCACAGGTGCTGCAGCCCCTGACAAACCCCCGGGGCAGCCAGGGCACCCCCACGACATAACAAAACATAACAAAACGTGTCCCTGCAAGGCGGACGCTTCCCCGCATGCACTCGGGTCCTGCCTGCAGTCGCCACATCTCGATTGGCGTGCCATCCTTTAGACATTTACACTGACTTACAACAGCTCCGGCACACGAGGGCCCCGGGCACACTCACCCGTCCTTGTCGTCGTACAGGTCCCGCAGGTTGCCGCTCACTTCCATGTACCTCTGCGGAAGAAAGGAGAGGCCCGGGCGCCGCCGAGCCCGTTACCGGGACGGGCCCGTTACCGGGACGGGCCCG
>VWYO01009100.1:56497-82632 GCA_013400275.1 Rhadina sibilatrix
GTGTCCGAGCTCACTGTCCGTGCTTGAGCTCAGTGTCCGAGCACGGTGTCCGAGCTCACTGTCCGTGCTTGAGCTCAGTGTCCGAGCACGGTGTCCGAGCTCACTGTCCGTGCTTGAGCGCAGTGTCCGAGCTCAGTGTCCGAGCTCAGTGTCCGTGTTTGAGCGCAGTGTCCGAGCTCAGTGTCCGAGCTCACTGTCCATGTTTGAGCTCAGTGTCCGAGCTCACCGTCCGAGCTCAGTGTCCGAGCACAGTGTCCGAGCTCAGTGTCCGTGTTTGAGCTCACTGTCCCAGCGCGGTGCTCGGTGGCACTGAGCGGCCCGAGGCCGGTTGGGATCTGTGGCCGGGGCAGCCCGGGGGCTGTGGGGCCCTGTCCCCCAGGGCTGTCCAGGCAGTGGCTTTGGCCTGGCTCTGCCCATCGGGCTGCAGAGCTGTCCCCAAGCCACAGTGTGCAGGGAGCACAGCCGGGGCAGGTTGGGTCAGTGCCAGGTCTCTGTCGGCCCCTGCAGTGCCCCATGTCCTCAGCAGCTTCCCCAGTCCCACCTCAGCAGCCCTGGCCTGACCCCCTCACGCTGCTCCTGGTGCTCAATAAAATTTCCATGACTGCTTCAGACCCACACTCCAGTCTCGGGGGATGCTTGTGCATGACATCACCCTCCCCCTCCTGTAAATCAGGCACCGGGCCATGTGCAGCCATGACCCATTCATGACAGGGATAAAATCCAGATGTTCCACTGCTACGTGCAGCTGGGTCATTTCCTTTTTTGGCTAAAAACGTGAGGCTCTGGAGGCAGACTGAAAGAGGAGCCTGGGGGCCCTTTGTACAGAAACCTTGTGCGGTTAATCCCTGGAACCAGCACTGCAGAGAGCCTGGCTTGTGCTGCTGCTGCTGCAGGACAGGCTCAGCTGGGAACCTCGGGGCTGGAGCCGCTCACTCACCCTCCAGGGCCCAGCCCAGGTCACAGGGCAGCAACAGCAACAAAAACCCTGCTGGAGCTCCATCAGCCACCAGAGCAGGAGCCCTCAAAGGATCCAGGAACGTGCGGACACCAGTGCCATGGTCCCACACAGAGGCACCCCGTGGGCTGTGCCCACCCTGCCCGGAGCAGCACCCACGGGAGCCCAGGCTCTGTGCCAGGGGGCCGGAGCAGGCAAGTCCAGAGGAACTCACGGCAGCTGTTAGCAAATGTAAAGGCTCTGTGGAAAATAGTTTCATATGTTAGGGAATAAATGGCTCCCCGACTGATAAACATGAGTAAAGAGCATGCAGCACTTCAGGGAAGGCTGCCAAGAGCGACCACGGATATCCTGGCTGGAGGCTGCAGCAACAGCTCCCCGGGCCCCCTTGGAATGCTGTGGCAAGGGCAGGGGCTCCTGCAGGCCAGGGGCTCCTGCAGGGCAGGGGGGCTGCTCTGCACAGCAGGGCTGGCTCGGTACCACAGAGCCAGACAGACCCACAGCCAGCCTGGAGGCACAGAGCGCTGCCCACGCAGGGCTGCCTGCCTGTACAGACAGCAAGCACGGACAGATGGACACCCCAGCACCAGGAACCCACTGCAGCCAGCCAGCAGGACGAGGGAGATGCTGTTGCTCTGCCACAAGCACAGGGCGGGCAGAGCTGGCAGAGTGGGGCTGTGGTTTGGGAAGGCAGGCACGAGCACTGCGGAGATTGCCTGTCCCCAGAATGGGATCAGGGCCCAGGCAGGGCTGAGCAGAGCCCAGCACCAACCCAGCACCCTGTCCTGTGCCTGCTGCAAGAGACAGAAGAGCAAGAGTCACGAAAATGGTTTATTGTATAAAGCTGTAGGAAATACAGAGGACGCTGAGGTTTAGGACAATTCCTTCTGGACATGGCTCCAAGCTCCTCTCATACTAGCAGACACACAAACTCTGATTTGCTGTCATCAAATCTCCCAAACAAGGATTCAACAACGATCTGAACACAGAGTAATAACACTTCAACATGCATAACATTTTCTGTTCCTAAGTGAAGCCCGGGTGGGGGGCTAGCCCCTTCATCCTGTAGTTGTGTACAAAATGATGGATATTCATGACAAATGAGTACAAAAGGGAAAAAAACCCACAAGAACTGGTTTCCAGAAAAGCATGTGGCTGACTAAGCAGGAAAGCAGGGTTGGTGGAAGTGGCCCAGCGAGACAGAAGCAGAAGGCTGCAGAGGCAAGGCAGGCATGAGCATCCCACTGAGAGGGGCCTTAGCCCAGGGCCAGCTCAGCCATTGGGCAAGGGTGCTCAAGGCCTCATGTGAGTCTGGGATGGCTCAAGACACCCTGTGTTGCAGCCAGGGCCAACTGGGACCTGGGCAATGCAAAATCGCCCCACAGGTGCCATCTTTGGGACACAGGGGAGGATGAGTATGGCTGGAAGGAGCCACCACCCCCTGCCTACCACTGGGGACAGGCAGCCCTGGAGGAGCAGGGAGTCACAGTACAGGTGGACAGGAATGGGGTAGGTGTGGGTGGGCAGAATGCCCCGTACCTACAAGTGACTTGAACTCCTCATTCACAGCTCAGAGAGCACCTCCATAAAGGTGCTGGCAAAGGGTCTGGCCTGCCAAGAGTGAGGTGCTACAGAATTCCAGAGGTGGATCCCATCTGATAGGATGTATGCTCTTCTCCTGGCCACACTCCAGCCTGGTGTCCCCAAACCTCCAGAAGAGCAGACAGTACTCTTCACTCCTGGCCAGCTGTGCATGTGAGAAAGCTGTGCAAAGCCAGCTGTGACACAGGCAGCATGGCCAAGCTGCGTGGCCCTGAGATGCTGCCTTGTGTCACCCAGAGCGAGGGAAGCAGCTGGAGAAAGAAGAGAAGTCAGAGCTGTGCCAAGGGGTGAATGAGTAAATGCTTGCCAGCGTGCAGATCCAGCAGCCCAGATCCAGTGCTGAAGCCACTCCTGCCCTTTGCTCAGCTGGGGGCCTGGGCTCGTGCCTGGTTAGACTGGAAGCGAAAAGAAAGAGTAAATAATGGGGGGTCTTGAAGCTCCTTTTTCAGCTTTATTTAGCTTTGAGTGCACAGAGCCGTAGCACAGCGTTTGCAGCCCTCAGGGAAGGGGCACAGGATCCCCTGAGCACCCCACGGCCCAGGTCAGCCCCCATCTCCTGTGCCTTGTGCTCTGCCCCTGGGCTGCTGCCGGGGAGTGTGGCACAAGGGCCTGCGGGGCTGCCCGGGCTCATAGGTCGCTGCTGCAGTCCCGGCACAGGATCTCGTCCTTGTCGGGGATGAAGCCCTTCCCCACCAGCGAGGTGCTGCAGCGCGCGCAGTTGAAGCAGTTGTGGTGCCAGTGACGGTCCTCAAAGGAGACGTACTTGCCACCACCAAAGCCTGTGGGAGGGACAGAGGGCAGTGTCAGTCTGGGGGGAAACGGGGGTGAGCTTCCTGGACAGACCCAGCCCTGGCCTGCTCATCTGCTGCACACACAGCACTGGGGCTGGCCCCAGAACACACCCCAGCATCAAACAGATCTGAAATGCCCCCAACTCTGCTGGGGGAAAGCACTAAAATTGCTTCAGAGCGGACTTTGCAGGGTTGACAGATTTGGACCAGAAGCACAATTTTCTCCCCTAGGAGGAGTAGAGAGAGGAGCTGCACCATCAAAGTGGATGAAGGCAGACAGAACTACCTGAATCCTGGGAAAAGCCATCCTGCCACCAGCCCAGACCCAAGCTCCTGCAGAGGCTCCACAGGAGCTTCCTTTCTCTGCTGGCAGTTGTTGGACTGGTGAGCTGTGACCCTCTTCACCCCAGGACTGCAACAAACTGATAAGGACCAGAGGGGAAGTGGGTGCCTGGGAGCTGTCCTCAGCCAGTACCATCCTCTGAGTCACCAGCTGATTCACAGCTTCTCCTGCCTCCCCAGCAGCAAGAACCTGGGAGGTGCAAGGGGTCAAGTGGGGGAGGACAGGAAGGAAGGCTGACTCCCTTAGGGGGTTCTGCAGAAGAGGATCCCTTACTTCCCCGGCAGATACAGCAGCTCCAGACTCCCCTGCAGCAGGTGCTGCTCTAGGCTCTCCCTGTCTGTAAACAGCCTTTGCACAGGACATGGCAATCCGTAACAAAAAAGGCAAGTTAGAGACATGAGATCATGCTTTGAGGGGTCACTTTGGAGCCTTTCCCTGTGGGTAGAGGGAATTCCTCCCACAGGACACAGTTCACCACTGTGAAAGATGCAGACCAAGGGACAGAAGCAGCCCCAGGACCGCTGCATCATGGTTCCTTGGAGGGCTGTCCTGCTCACCTGTGATGGGCTTTGTGCAGGCGCTGCACTTCTTGGCATAGAGGTTCCCAAAGCACTTGATGCAGTAGGGGTTGTCATCCTGGGAGGTGAACTGCTGCCCAGCCAAGGGGGTCTTGCAGCCCGTGCAGACAAAGCACTCCTTGTGCCAGGGCTCGTCCCGGTAGGTCACTCCTCCCTTGGTGAGGGTCTGCAGGAAGAGAGCACGTGCAGGTGACACACAGGCAAAGGGAAACAGCCCAGCCAGGCTGCTGGCACCTGAACCCTCCTCTGCCAAGGCTCAGGCAGGAGCAGGGAGTTCCCTGTCCCTGCATCAGAGCTGGATGCTCTCAGGGCTGCCAGGCCACTCGTACCTTTTTGCATCGAGTGCAGCGAGGAGCGAACTTGCTCTCGTAACAGGGGACACAGTAATAATCCTTCTTGTCTGGGATGAAGGAGCGTGACCCAATGGGCTGCTGGCAGCTGCTGCAGATGAAGCAGTGCTCGTGCCAGGTCTGGCCATTGTACTCCAGCTTACGGGAGCCTGCAAAGAGAGCCCTGCAGTGACAGAAGGGAGCAGCACACGTGCACGCAGGGACCTGGGGGGCTGGGCAGGGTGAGCTGGGGTCCTGCACACCCGGCTCTATGCTTCCCCTCCTCGTGGCAGTTCAGGACCACGGGCAGCTGGAGAGACAGCCTCAGGCCCAGAGCACAGCACAAGGGGAGGGCTGCAGGAACATGTCCCCAGCACTGGCACAAAGGCCATGGCAGAGATGGCTGACGTAACCTACATCTGTAGATGGTGCCAAAATAGCCAAGTAAAGACACACACGCCTTTGCCTCAGGCCTTCTCCAGAGACACTCACACATCTTCAGTCATTCTGTCTCTTCTTGTCAGCACACAACAGAAAATGCCCAGGAAACCCTTTGTTATCTCCTCCCTCATTCACCTCCCCATGAGAAAGGGGAACAGATAGATGCTGTGGTGATCACAGCTTGCTGTCTTGCTGGACAAGCAAAGGACCCAGCCCTCTCCATGCAGCGACAGGAGGGCAGGAAAACAGAGATCCAACTCTCTGCCGTGCCGCTCTCATGCCGGACCTGCAGCCCCCAGCAAGGGACCAGGAACAAACCGCAATGCTCGGGCCCGCCTGCTCCTACCTGGCATGACGGTCTTCTCGCAGGCGATGCACTTGGAGGAGAACTCGCTGCAGTAGCAGTCGTTGCACAGCAGCTCCTTGCCCTGGCAGGTGAAGGGCTCGTCAGCCAGGGAGCGGTCGCAGCGGAAGCAGCGGAAGCAGTGCTCGTGGTAGTGGCGGTCCTCGTAGTACAGCTCCTGGGGGTACAGCCAGCATCAGCAGGGCTCCAGGGCCCCGGGAACGGAGCTGCCTGTCGGCAGGGCCCCTACTCACCCTGCAGTCGTGGCCGATCAGCTCCTTGCACTCGTCGCAGGTGTTGGCGAAGTGCGCGTCGTAGCAGGGGATGCAGTAGGGGCCATTGTCCATCTGGATGTACTTGCGCCCGTACAAGGACTCCTTGCAGTTGTCACAGTCGAAGCACTCTGTCATGGTGCCGCTCTGGGGCCCTCCTTCACCTGCTGAGGTCAGGGCAGGTGTGGGTCAGTATCAGCTCAGGCTGCTGGAGATGTCCCTGCGCAACCCTGCCACCCCCGGAGGCCAAGGAGCAGAGTCCCTGCATTGAGCCAACAGCTGCTGTCAGCACAGGGGACAGATCCATGCTGTGCTCCTGCTCTGGGGCTGCAGGTACTTCCCTAAGAGCCTGCAGACATCAGGGCCTGCCAGGAACCTTGCTTCAGTTGACAGCTGGAGCACTTTGGCACCACTCGGAAAACCTGGACACGTCAGCATGCAGCTAAGCTCCTCACTCTTTGCTACCTTCCTGGGAAGTGAAGTGTAAAATAAAAAGGGAGGAATTCCCTGCATGAAGAGTTTTGGTTTGGAACCAAAGCCATGCACATGCCACGTGGCTGTGGCCCACTGTGAGGTGTGAGTGCCAGGCACCCCAAGGGAGATCTGCCTGCCCAGCTGCCCTTCAGAGACCCACGCTCAGCCCTGCATGGTCTGCAGCAGGATTCCCCAGGATGGCTGAAAGCTCTGCCTGAGGGGCTGCTAGCAGCTCAAGCCCTGGAACTTCTCCAGAGGTTTAAAGCAGCTGCTCCACAGGGAAGCAGGAACTGGGCATTCTCACTGTGCCTTGGCTGTGGAGCCTCGCCCCAGCAAACTGCTCTGCATGTGTTGCTCCAGCTACAAACACTCTCCAGGGAGAAGCAATGGGGCAGATGGATGTTCAACAAGCACCTGTTGGGGCTTGGCATGAAGGAGACCTGACATCTCTCCTTGCTCCTGATCTCCCTCACAGACAACAGGTTTGTGGAAATATTTTGCTTTCTTTGGAGCATTAACTCCAGAACAAGAGTATCTTCCTCCTGTTTAGTTTAGCCTAGCTATTTCTAAACATGGAGTTTTCCACTAGCAAAATCACACCCTTCTTTAGCCCAAGTTGCTGTCAAGTGTAGACAAGCCCACTGAGTTACACGGGAGCTGTCAGCTGCAGAGCACCACCACTGCCCTGTTCTTCAGGAACCCACCCACTCCACAAAGAGCAATTACAGCTCAATCTGCAGTTGAGCATTTAATGGTCAGGAGCTCCCTCCCAGCCCCTGCACCCCCTCCCCATGGCTGGTGGGCTGTAGGTTGGGAGGCAGCCTGCAGGGCAGGAGCTGATCCAGACAGCTCTGACTCAGAGCCCAGAGCTCCCCAGGGCTATTCTTGGCCAAGCCACACGGCTCCCAGCTGTTGTCAGGCCTGGTATGTGCCGATAGGACTGATGGAGAATAAATCCAGTGCTCCCACATGGCTACGTGACCAACGGAGGGGGGAACAAAGTCCCTTTTCAGACACTGTCACCAGCTGCCACCCAGGCCACTGCCCGCTCTGCGCCCTGCAGCGTGGCAGGCCAGCCTGTGCCTGCGGCCACGGGAGCAGCTCCACGGCCCCTCCCTGCCAGCAACAGGGCTCTGGGCCACGCCAGGCCTCCCCCAGAGCTCCAGCCAGCAGCCCTGTGTGCTGCCTGCACAGCAAGGCAATGCCCAGCCTGCTGCTGGACACGAGGCAGCACGTGGTGCTTTGCTGCAAGGGGCTGAACTGGGCCTGCTGCTCCAGCTCTGCTGCAGCCTGCGTTGCCCCCACAGTGTCCCTCCCTTCTGGGGCACCCCCGAGGGGCTCCTGTGAGTGGGCAGCAGCTCTCCTGACCCCCACACAGCCCCTGGCTGCTTCTCACCCACTGCTGCCTGCTCTGCCACCCCACTTGCCTTCGCTCCCTGAAGCTACCTGGGACCTTTCTCTCTGGGAAGAATTAAATGAAATTTCCAGCTCTCCTCCTCCCCCTCCCAGCCCTGGTGAAGGGAACTTTCCAAGGTGTGTCTGTAATGGGAGGACCTCTAATGAGCACTCCTGGCCTGGGAGCTGAGGCACCACCAGAGCAGGGAACTTCCATGTTTCTCAATGGGCTGCACTTCAGCTCTGTGGTCCAGCAACACAGGCTCGGAGGACATCAGAAAACACAAAGGAAGAAAACCCAACCTGAATGAAGAAGGCTGGGGTTTTACCAGTGATGAGGAATAAGCCTCCTGAGCACCACTGCCCTGACCCTGATGCTGTAAGAAGAGGAAGTGAAAAACAAACCCTCCAGGAATGATATACCAAGGAGCACCCTAAAGTGGTGGGGCAGTAGTTTCTCCCCCAAGTCTCTGTGCTGCTGCACACTGCGAGCTGAGTGCTGCTCCCCAGGCCCGGGAGCCTCACACGGCCAAGGCTGCAGACAGCACACAGGGAACAGACTTTGTGCTGCCTTCTGAACAGAACAAGAACAGGCCCAGGAAGTTTGCTCAGGGTTATTTGTGTTAGATAAGCTGTTTGCTCCCTTTGTTCTGCTCTCACATGCAGAGCTGGGCAGGGGCCTGGAAGCCTGGGCAGTGCCAAAGCAAACGCAGCATCCTCATCCCTGAGATGTGGTGCTATGAGGAGGAAGGTGGGACAAAAGAAATGGAGTAAAAGAAAGAGTAGAAAAGCCCACAATTCTTACTGTGATTGCAATGATGAACCTGAGAATTGCCTTCCTTATGAGGGAAAGAAGTAGAGTTTTAAAATGTGTTAGAAACCCCTTTGATGGAGGCTCAGACACAGAAGGTACAATACAGCAATCGCTCTTGTGCCAGTGCCCATGTGCTCATCCTCTGCACCACCCTGGAAACATCAGCTGTGTGTTGGGTGTGCTGGGCTGATGTCAGGAACGCCTTCAAATGCTAACCAAGGTGTTGCCCTATAATGATGGGATTGCAGCTGCAAATAGTGTTTGCCCATTGCCAGGTGGACAAAGCTTGCTGCAGCAGCTCCCTTGTGCAGGGTGATGGTGGAGCTGGATGTGGGATTCTGCTCAGCTGCTGGAGGGCAAAAATAAACACAGATATACGCCTGCCAGCTGCCTCCTCTTTGCCTCTGAAAGATGTAGTTGTGCTCATGGAGCAAAGGAGGTTCAGCTCCTCTCCTGTGCCCATGAACAAACAGCTTCAGGAACAAGAGCTCCCCTTGCAAACAACACTCAAAGTGCTCCACGATGCAAATCTGATCAGTCTGGAGCAGAGCTCAGAATAGCCTCATGTATGGGAAAGGTCAGCAATTTGTCAAGGAAGCACAGCAAAGTCCACTTTCTAATTAGAGAGCAACATGCACCCAACACCGGCCCGGTGTCATTGTCCAAAGCCGAGGGCTTAGCAACAGCCCCAGGAGATCATTACATTAATTTTAGCACCAATAAACCGGGGATTTGTTATGCAAAGGAGGCGATACAGACAGAGTAGGGCCTGATCCACAGTCACTGAAGAGTTTAACTGGCCTTTTGAGACGTTCCTCCTACAATGGACTCCTTAGGAGTCTTGTGCCTGTGGTGAACTTGTAACCCCATGTAACTTCACACCAGTTTGTTGTTTGCTGTCAACTCGGGACCAGCTGCTCCACAGAGTCACCCTAGAGTAATCCAGGGGGCTATTCCTAGGGAAACACTTAATCTTTCCAGGACACAGGAAAAGACCTGCTTTTGACTGTCTGTCAGGTCCCTGCCTATTCTCACCTCCCCAGGGCTGTCTGAACATAAATATAAGCAGTTGCAGTTCACACCTAAACAGACACAGAGAAGAGAAAAGCACGACCTCACTGGGCAGGCAAGTATTCCCCATGTAAGGATGAAACCGTCCAGGGACATGGCTTTGAAAGACAGTCCTCAAAGCCCTCCAAGGTCAGCAGAGGAGAAGAACACTTTTTGTTCCTGCTAGCTTTCCAGAACCATTATGGGTCCTGGAATCTGCATGAAATTGTTTCTGCCCGCTGCCGACCCTAAAAGGCAAACCAGCTGCTTGCTCTGAGGAGCAGCTCCAGCCCCTCCGTTGTGCTGGGAGTGCTTTCATTCCACGTTCCCTGACACCACTTCTGGGGATCTGCACGGGGTCACTGAGCACCCTGCCCCAGGCCAGCCCAGCTTCTGGGGGTAGGGGCCAGCTCCCTGGGGTGCTGTGCAGGTTTCTCCACACTTGCTCCTGCTGCTGCCTCCCTGTACCCCGTCACTCCCACAGTCACCGACACTGCTGCAGACCTGGTGCATCCCCGGGGCTGTCAGAGAGCTTGAGGCAGCTGGGGAGAGGTCCCAGTGCTCCCTCGGGGTGACCCAGCCTGCAAGAGGCACCCCTGGGAGCAGAGTTGCATCAAACCCTCACCGCCTGCTTGCAGCACCAGTGAGTCACTTCCTGCCCTCAGCTCTCCTCCAAGCTCCTTCCAGCCTCAGCCCTCCCTGGGACAGCTCTGAAATCTCAAGGAGGCAGGAGGGCTCCAGCATGGCAAGGAGGAGATTCTTTGCAGGGACCATCAGGACAGCCACAGGCCTCGCACAGCAGCTTCCCCATCGCCAGCACAGCCAGAGGATGCTGCAGGTCCCTTCTCCAGCACATGGAAATTTGGTTCCTACAGCCAGCCCCAGAGGCAGGAGATGAGCAGATCTGCTGGTGCATGGCCCAGCCTCCCTGCACCACAGGGAGCTGTGCTCATGTGTGTGCACACACCGAGCTCTGCTGAGGAAGCTGCACCTCAGCCTTTCCCCCAAGCATGGGCAGGACACCCTCCTGCCCAGAGCACTCACGGGCTGCTCCAGGCTCTGCAACAGGCTGAGTAACATGGCTGGCAGCACTGTGAAGAAACTCCTTGCATTTCAAATAAAGTAACTTGCTGTCAGCAAGGTGAGCAGTTTCCTGAAAATGCCCACAACTTTGTGAGGAAGAAGGAGCAGCATCTGTTAAAACTGAAGGAGCAGAATCTGACAAGCCACAAGACCTAAACTGTTGCCTGATTTTAATACAGGCTTAGAATGCCAAGATAAGGGTTTCCCATTGCTCAGAAGGGATCTCTGAGGTGCCCCATCCAAAGAACAAAGCCCTATCACAGACTCCTCCTGACAGCTCTGCATATAGATGAAGGACAGTGCCAAAAACACACCTATCCCACAAATGTCTGGCTGCACTCTTGAACAGAACAGTCAGTAAGAGAAGCACAGCTGCCTCCAGCCCCACCTGCCCGGAGGTGCCTGCAGGAAACGCGGCGCTGTTTGCACAGCGGGATGGAGACATCACACCACGCCCCAGGTGAGCAAGGGCAAACTGTCACCACTGCCCTGCTGCATGGTGAGGTACCAGCAGCACAGGCACAGGCACAAGAGACCATTCAGCCCTTGCTCTGGACTTACTTTCTTTAAGGAAAGATAATTCTACCAAGGGTCTGAGAAAGAAGCTGAAGAGTCCCTACTACGCAACCATAAAATTAAAAACTGTGCCTAGGAAAAAAGGAGGGAATGGTTTCAGAGTTAAAAATTTAGTACTAAACATCTCTAGGGGTTAACTAACTATTCTGGTTTCTGAACAAAATCCTGGCTCTTCAGAGGTGTAGCTAACAGCAGTGAAACTGGGAACACGCAGAGCAGGCAGCCTATGTCATTCTGCTGACATTAAATTGGAATGTTTGCTCAAGAGATCAACTGTTAATCTTATTCAAAATGAGCACAAAGTAAGCAAATTCTCTGCACTCAACAGGAAGTCAGGAATTGAAATAATTTGGGCACTTTGGACCCATCACATTCAAACAGACCATAAATTGATGGAGGAAGTCTGAGAGGAGAGGAGCAAGACAGGAACACACCAGAAACTTCTGCCCAGCTGAACACAGACCATTCTGTCAGGCTTAAAAACATGCCAGGCTTAAAAACATGCCAGGAGAGATTCTGGCTTGTCTCTGAGGAGGCTGCAGAGAAAAGAGAGTCAGCCTGGCCAAAGCTCCTCGTGACAGGTACCTTCCTTGCCACGTGCCAGTGACAAGCAGGGGACACTGGCAGCAGGGGACAGCTACCACTGAGGGCAGCAGCTGCACACATGGTCACGGTGGCCATAAGAGGAGAAAGATGCTGAAGCCAAGTTTCAGGGAATGTGACTGATCACAGGAGCTTTGGTGTGATCGGAGGAGCGAGAGCTGCAGTCCAGGGAAAGGGCTGCTCCTGTCAGTTCTTAGTAAGGAGCAAGGGACAGGTGTGCAATTACTCTCAATATGCAATTACTCTCAATATGCAATTACTCTCAATAAGCATATTGTCAGCATGTTGCAATCTGGCACTGAACGTTTCATTTTGGACTGAATTGGTTTATGCCCATGTAACCCACAGCCATAGAAATGCCTCACTGCTTATCCAACTTAACAATCCGAGGACTCCTGGCAATTGTGTTTTCAAGATCTCTTTGACCCGCAAAATAAAGGTCATATTCAGTACAACAGAATTCAAACATGAAAGCGTGACAGGAAATGACTAACTGCACACTGAGGCCAACGTACCTTCATCTTGGATCAGCTCAGCACACAAGAATCCAGCAACTCAAACAGACATCACAGCCTATATGCAGAAAAAATAATCTGACTGCTCTCATTGCTAGTTCTTGGGGCCTGTGCATCCCAGTGTAGATATTACTGCAAAATAATGTAATTCCGCTCTATTTCCCTGAAGTTCTCTCACAAGTGAATCCTTACACTGTAGTTTGCACTTTCCCTTCCCTTACAGACAGATGTTTTTTAAACTGAGGATGAAGCCATTCTTACTTCTGAGTTGATAAGTAATTTAAGTTAGTATTTACAAAGCTTTTTGCAGTCCTTAACAAAAGATACTTACAAGATTACACCTCAGTTTTGCCCAAAAAAGCAATCAAGGGACTGCCTCAAGCACTGTGTTTTTTGCTCACGTGCTGAAAACCAACCTGCACAGGTTGAGCCCAGTCCCCTATTTTCCCCAGCACGCCTGAAAGCTCTTTTGCTGATTAAGGCTCTGCTCAGCCTCATGTTTCTTTTCAATAAACAAAGCAACCCTGACTTCCAGTAGCAGGAAAAGACACATATCCCAGACATGCTTTATTTAATGCATGCCTATTACTTAAAGGGTAAAGTGAATTTTTTCACCAAATTTGGTCAAAATACTCCCTCTTCCGATTTGATTCTTTTGCCTCCCAAACACAAATATTTGCAGTTGGTTTCTTGCATACAAGCAGGTCTGTTGATGGAGAGAGGTAACCTGCCTCTGAGCCCTGGCAGTTTTGTGCCGCAGAGAGGGGAAAGCCAGGAAGGTGCCAGGAGACGCTGCAGCGACACTTGAGCACTGCCTCTGTCCCACAGATCACTGAGGCCTCTCCACCTGCACTGGCTCTCAGCCCGAGGAACACGGAGAGGCTCCCTAAAAAGCGCTTTTTACAGCTGCTGGTGTCCCCTGCAAGCCAAGGCAATGCCAGCCCTGCAGCACCAAGCATGCGAGCAGCTTCTAAATCTGGGGGAGGACTGAATGCTGGCAAAGACAGATTGTCTCGTGTTACCGGCCCGGGAACGGGCTCTCCGAAACAAAACCCGGGATGGTTTGTTGCCCGGGAGATGCTGCGTGTGCCAGCTGCAGCCCTCCCCGCACAGGGCAGCGCTCCCAAGGGCAGCGCGGAACGGGGACAGATGGGACCAGAACACCTCCGAGCCACTGCCCCGCCAGCCCAGGAGTGAAACAAGGTCCCTGTTGTGACCCGAGGCTTCTCTGCCAGGTGATCCGCTCAGCACGTGTCATTTACTTTCACCATACGGAGCCGGTTATCTTCAAACCATTCTCACTGACACCTTTAAATCATTCTTAAGTACCGCAGCATTTAAATAATAGAAGCTATCAGTTGCAATTGTCACGTATTTCACGTAAAACCTCTACAAAATAACTACTTGCGAGCGCTAAAGAAATTTGCAAGATGCAACAGGCGCTCCTGTTCCTGCTGTGCAGGGACAGACTTTGGTGGCACCCATGAAAGGGAAAACGGTGCCACGTTCAAAAGACTGTGTGGAAACGGCTATTTTAAGAGACAGAAATGCTCATAAAACGTATCAATGCCTTCATGTCACACAGCTGCACAAGGAGTTCCCAAGCCCGTGCCCCTGCCCACTGGACACGTTTATCTCAGAACCGGAGCTGCTGCTGGCACGCAGCTCAGTAAACACGTGAACTCTGCCTAAAAACTCAGAAAGAGAGGAAACGCTGTTCCTTTACAGAAAAAAGCCCCACATGAACAGAAAAGAAGTAAAAACACCACAGAAAAGAACTAACAGCATCAAGAGTCCCTGACCCAGGTCTGTGGCTCCTTTAGAGAACCTCATTCTCTCATTCCCACCTGAGATTTACAAGGAAACCTACATGAAACACATTTCTCAGAGGTTAAAAAGGATCAGAAAGACCAGAATTTTCACTAACAGAGGCTCCTCTCTTGGCAACCTTCAGCTGAAGACCAAGAAGAGCCAGTGTCTCCAATGCCTGTTCCTTCGCTGCAGGGACGGTGCTCCACACGCATTGATGCTGGTGGAAGCAGCAACGTGCACTCTGACTACTGGGAAAAAGCTCCCAGAGCTGTTCAAATGCTCAAGCCGCCGAGGATCAGGGGCTTCACTGCAATGCCAACAGCCCTCCCTCCGTTCTGGACCTGATCAGAACAAAAGCGCTCCGTTTACAAGCTCTTTGTCCCACACTGCAAACCCCGGAAAGGGCCGCTCAGCCCAGCTCGTTACCTTGCATTGCTGGGGGCGATGGAGCAGCACCAACCCAGCCGTGCCAGGCTGCTCCTCCAGCCCCACCTCACCCGCAGCTGCAGCAGGTGCCCCCGGCCAGACACTCTCAGGAGTAAATCAGCACTTCACCAGCAAGCGCTCAAGTGCTTGTCCACCAACAAAAACAGTCCCATCATAAACCAAGGGTGACATCAGCACAGGGATTGTATTTCCGAAAGGGGTTTAAATGTCATTACTTGTGACTAGAAATTGGACACTTGCAATGAAAGTTACTCTAAATTTTCACAAGAGACGTGATTCCAGTTTTGTGTAGACATATTTCACTTCCAAAGCCTTTCTATTGCTCAATGTCATGATGAAAAAAAAAAACCCAAAAGAGAAGAAGCACAACTCCTAACATAAAGTAAAAAACTCATGAACATCATGATTAGCCTGACTTACCAAGTCAGGTGCTAACAAGGTGAGCAGTAGAACCTGGAATGTCACTTGAAAGGGTCAGTGTGGCTCAAACAGTGTGATCTACTCAGGGCTCCATTATTCAAGGTCTCTGCACTGCCTTCTCCCATTCTCATTCAAAGATCTGCTCTACAAGGGCCTGAAAGCATTATTTCATCATCATGGTGGTTGCTGTTTCACAGCATCAAGCACAATACACTCTGTGCACCTCCACCAAGCTGATGTGCAGTTACGATTTCCCACACTCAGCTCTGGGCTCTCCAAAGGCAACACATCCAGGAGTTCCACACACGCACACTGGGCCAGATGTAATCTTTCTGTGAGTTATATGGTGTTTGCATAGGGTTGAGAAATAGCAGAAATAAAGCTTCTCTTGGCTGAGGCAGATGCAAAACACGCCATGCACTTTCTGCTTTTAATGACTCTTGGTGAGTACCACTACCAGTCCCTGTATTCCAGAATGTTCTGAGTTAGGCACACAGCAATTTTCTTCATGTGAACTGTTCACTGAGTTAAAAGGAGCCACTGAAATGCCTTTAGATTTAAATGCTGACTTTTCTTTTTGAAAATGTCCATGTGCCAAGGAAAGAGGCAGATGAGAATAAATAACCCAAATTTAAGGACAAACTAAAGATTTACCTGGGCTCCCTGACCCTCTACTGCCAGTAACACAAACATAAGTGATGATCCAGTGCAAGATCATTAATGCAAAAAGTCCTCAGTTTCCACAGAACTGACATCCCACACCTCTCACTGGACTGTGGCTTCCTCAGTTCTCTAACAGCTGTCAGCAGCAAACACATTATTTACCCTTGTAATACCTGCAGGTCAGGGAGTAATGCTATCTCCCTCCTGGGATTTGCACCTCAGAGGCTTCTGGCACTAGGCAAGGCCTGTAGAACTAAAAATGGAACCAAGATTCAAGTTGCATCTTTCTTCTCCTTCCGAGATGCAGCACACACCCCTGCCAGTGGAAACTGTGACACCCCCTGTGTGTGTGCCACACACCTGCATCTACAGACTGCACAACCCTGCCTCTGCGAGGAGAAAAGGGAGGAGGAGGAGAGGGCTTCTCGACTCCTGGTCCTTTGGAAACCTGTGACAGACACAGTGCTGTGCTGTTACAGAGCACAGCTAATCCAGAGACCAGATCTCTCAACCAACACCATGCCCCTGCGAGCTGCTCTATTTAAACCTGGGGCTTTAGCAGAGAGCAGCCTGAGCTGGCAGGCAGAACTGGAACAGGGCAGCACCAGGAAGTCAAGCAGTTCAAAACAGGTTGGTTTTTAAGAAAGGAAAAAGCCACGCTTTCCTTACATGAGCGTGGTGGAATTCCAAGGTGGGGTCAAAAGCCTGGCAAAGTCAGGAGCTCAGGCTGCTGCTGGGGCTCATGGTGCTGACAAATGCAGTCCTTGCACTCAAGGGCAGCTCAGCAGCCAGGGGGTTGGGTTTGTTGCTGTTCCTTTTCTGTTGCCTTCCCATCCTGAGCAATACCCAGGACCAGTGCCATCAGGTGTGGACCTCAGAGGGGAAGCTTTGTCTTAGCCCTGCTGAAGGTTAGGCCATGCAGATACACATTTTATATGACTCCTTTCTTTTGTTTCATTAGGAGAACGACAAAAAGACATTTTTTACAAGAAGCCTGAGTGTACAGGCAGGTTGTGTGTGACCTGCAGCCATACATACCTGAACCACACCAGAAATCACCCCTGACACGCTCACATGAGGGAAATCTTGTGGACTTGGATCATTCAAGAAATAATAAATAATTCCTTTACAGCTACAGGAACAATAACATGGCCAGAAAGAGCTCTACAGACACAGGCTGAAAATCAACTGCTGATCTTTTTTACAATTTGCATTTTATATTAATAAACCCTCCATAAGACCTTAGGAGGCAGAGCTGAGCCTAGAAAGGATTTTTATGGCTAAACCTGAAAGCAGGGATCTAGAACAGAACTAGTCCACTACATCTCAAATCTAAGTCCTGGGTTCTGCCTCAAGCAGCTGGGATTATTCCTCCAGTTAAGCAAACTTCTAAAACCCACTCTGATATTCAAATAAATTTGGAGAAGATGCTGAATAGTCACTCTGCTTCACAAAAAACAAGATCAGAACTGTATTGTTTGACGGATTTCTAAGAGAACACTTGAAATTTGGGCAAACAAATTTAAAATATCAAGGTCATATTTACATTCCAGGGTAATAATTAAATATTTAATATTTTGTGGTTCCACTATTCTAGGTTTTTCTACACACCAAAATATTTAGTCATGTGAAAACCATCTGCAGCAGCTGGAAGACATTCATTTGGCCTGCCAAGATTAATTAGTTTAAAAATACATAAATAAAGTGTTCATTTTATTTCCAAAAAGCTGCTGCTCTTGGTTCTGTTAGGGTGCTGGTGATTAATGCTTATGGAAGGTTCTCAAAAAGAGGTATCAGATGCCAGTTTCACAAATATCTGTTAAGTGAAACGAGGCCTGTGTTTAGGTTAATGCTCTTCTGGATTAACCCAAGTCATTATTCACAGCAATATGGAAACTCGCTTGCAAACACTTCAATCCCTATTTTTAGTCTTTCTCCATGCTCTCAAATCCACAAGGCCGAAATCTGCTTTTAAAAACTGATGAAAAGAAATTTCTCTTTGGGACTGGGGTTCAGATACTCGTGTTCAAGAATTACAAGACCTAAGTCTCCAAGCATGCCTTTTCTCTCCAAGCAGTTCCTGCATAATGTTCACAGAGCTTTTCAAAGTCAAGTAAACAAGACACACAGCTGAAACTGTAAAAAGGGTTGAATTTGGCTTAGTATCCATAGGGACCACTTCTCTGGCCAACAGCTTGCAAAGGGTTATTTCTTGGCTCATCATTTTTGTTTTGCTGGAAGATGCTGAGGTTTTAGTGAAGTTTCTGCAGAGCACGCAACAGCATTCAACATTTTTTTGCTCAGCTAATGAGTTAAGTCATCACAGCTCTCCAATGGCCTGAAGATTATGGGTGTAGGAAAAGGGAATGCTCAGAGAGGGGAACTTTTGAGCAGTCACCACTAAACTGCGGTTAAAACAGACACCAATGACTCCATTCAGCTCCCAAACCTCAGACAGTTTCCATTTTCTCAATAACAAAGCATTTTTGTGGAATGAGGTAACAGCCTCCATCTGCCAGGTCGACATCTCCAGCAGGATTTCTCAAGAGTGTGGCTGACAGGGCTGGCCAGCAGAGAGGCAGGAGAGCCCCTCTCGCCTGGACAAGGACAAACTGCCACAGGACAGACGTGGAGAGGAGCCTCTGGCACCTCCACACAAACTCTCCTGGGAGTTTGATCCACAGGCAGCCTGGAGCAAGCTCCACACACTGCACAGCCCAAGAGTCAAGAGGTCAGGAGAAGGGCTGAGATTTGTCACTGCATGTGGCCAGGGACAGGCAGGAGGGAGCAGGACGGGTGCCACGTGTCCAGCAGCCCCTGGTGGGTGGCTCAGGAGCAGAGGGTGTGTGATTTAGAGGCAAACACGGGCCTGCAGGCAGGCACTGCCAGGGGCACAGTGCACAGGGCAGGCACACATCCTGCTCCCCTGAGGACAGCACTGCCCCTGGGACTGGCCACTCAAGCTGCTGCACACCCTCCCACACCTGAAACGCTAAATATCTGAGGCAGAGCAGTTACAGCCTCAGAACACAGCCTGGGAGAGGGTTTAGTTCTGTTCTTTCCTTATTCCTTGAATTTGGCAGCCTGTATTTTGACCTCTCAGTTCCAGGGATGCTGAGCACCTCATCATTCTTTTGATTTCAGGCAAAGCCAGCTCAGCTCTTCTGAAAAGCAGACCTTCATTGAGATCCAGATGAAGATTCCAGCTCCTGTCAGGACCCCCTTCTGACTCTGGTCTCCCTGTGAGTGGCCAGTCACTCAGCTCCCTTGCAATTTTGAGCCTCTCAGCTCCAGGTTCAGCTCCCCCACATCTGGTTCCCCCATCTGAACCAAGGCAATTTTCCAGTTGGTTTTCTGATGGCCTTTGCATTCCTGTAACACTTCCTCCTGAAGTTTAGAAAACGTTACCACTGACCTCCTCACTCCCTTGTGTAATTCCAGCTGTGTGCCCACGTGGACACCTGGTGAGTGGCACCTTCCTGGGCTTTTCCCAAGCCCATTTTCTTCCTCTGAGGAACGCTGCTGCCAAATCTCAAAAATACACATGCTAATACTACCCCTCTAGAAGGTCAGCCAAAGAGGACTTCCATCAAGGATGAGCTTTGCTGGAGAAGGCTCCCTGGGGATTATCAGAATAGTACAGTCAAGCCCAGATGGCCACAATGTGCTGAGCACATTTCCCGCAAGCACTGCAGCGAGGCAGGGGCCTCTACAAATCAACGTCCACCCCGAATTCTGCCATCTGCTGAACACTGAAGGCCAGGCTGAGGCCTTTGGGAAAGGTCAGGGTAGTCCTACAGGCTCTCAAGATACTGCTTTTGTTCTCACTATTTGCTTCTCGACTCCTTCGTTAGAAGATACTAATCTCTCTGTAAGGCAGCTACTTGGAGCCAAGACTTTAGATATTATTGCAAAACATATGCTTAAAAGAGACTGGAAATTATGTTGGCAGTGTTACAGAGGGGAGCAAAGCACAGCTTTGGGTCAAAACAAACAAAAAAAAATGTAAGCTAGTAAGCAATTCCCATGCAATAGTTTAGGAGAGCCAGCAGAAGTTTCTTCTAGAAAGAAAACAATGCTGTGAGAACGAAGCTAACGAGAGCTGGCTCTTGGAAAAATAAAACAGCTAGTAATGAGCCAACAGCACATATCCAAGAGAATCTTTCTGGGAAAGGGACCCAAGCCATTACGCTGGAAAGCCCTGAGGGACTAGGGACCTTGAGGCTAAAAGCTGGCAAATTGCTTCATCAGTTAAGGTTGGTCTCAATGTTTCCTACTGTGTAAAAATAATTTGTTTTAGCCTACAGGTCTCTACAGAGCACTGGGTAAATTCAGGCTACTTCCTTTGGGAAGGGAAACGGAGTGTCTGGCAGAGCCCTGCCCAGTGGGATATTTCCAGGGGTTTCCCACCACCACTGAGAGCCCCCCAGGCCGAGGCTGGCCCAGCACACTCAGCCATGGGCTCTGCTGAGTTCCCTCGGAGCTGCTGCAGTGCACTGGGCACCACACGCCCTTGACTGGGATGGAACATCCCCCCAGCTGCTCTGGTCAGCCTTACAACAACAGGCTGAGTGTGCTTCTGTAAAACACCCTCTGGAGGCTCCTTCACCCAGAATGGATGCAGTCAGGCCAGTGATCCTGATCTGCCTTGTTTTCCAGAGCGCTAAGGAGGAGACCTTGCTCCCTCTCTTTCAGAGACTGGCTCACACACCCACCAGGATCTAGGTGCTGATGCAGAGTGGCAAAGCCAAGGTCTGTCTTTGCAGCCTGCTGGTTCATGGCCAGCCCAGCTCCCCCACCACAGGACCAGAGCAAAAGCACAAGGCAATGAAGGTGTGCTGCAGCCGGGCTCCTGCGTCAGCAGAGAAAATCCCCGCCTTGGCAGGGGATGTCAAGGTGCTGTCTAATGACTTTCTTTCTCTTCCAACTCCTCTGATTCACGTTGCCATCTTCCTTGCAACTGACCTAAATAACATGTTCAGGCAGCACTGGAAGTATTTCCATCTCATCCTGCAATAGCAGTGAGATCTTCGCATCTGGAAAGGGAATTTCACAGGGAAGTGGCAGCGCAGGTGAGTTCACAGCGTCCTTCTCAAGAAAGGAACAGAAGCAGCCTGTCTTATCCCATCAGGGAGACTTCCTGGCTGCAGGAGAACAAAGGTTGCCCAGGAGCAGGGAAAACACATATTAAGTCTGTGCCCAAGCCCCAGCAGATCTGAACAATGTGGGCAGATTACTCAGTTACCTCATTTCCAGGTGTGCTGTCAGCATGAGCCACGACTGGCTTGGAATGAAAGAAGTAAAACTGTTCCTAGATCTGGACTTAGCCTGCATAATTTATTGTAATTATTGCTCAGCAGCCATTAATCCTTTAATGCCATATCACACTCCCAGCCCTCAGTTCTCACTAACCTTTTGGTCATCACGGACCATCCCACTGTAGCAGGGACTGAAGGACAGGGTGCAGGAGCACACTGTCCCTCCAGAGCCAAAGGCCTCAGGAAGGGAAAAGCAAAGAAAGCCACTGTAGCAGGACTTCAGCAGGTCAGGCCTCTCCTGACACACAGTGAGTGTGTGTGCTGGTAACACACAGGCACTTAAACCAGCCTTACCCCCAGACAATTACAGACCCCTCCAGCTCTTCCCTACAGCACCACCTGAAACTCAGGTGTCCAACAGCATCACAGGAATACAGGGGGCAGCCCCACCCCTGTCACTCCACACTGATACTCTCCCAACCTCCTTCTGCCCTTCACTGTAAGCTGAGGCACCTCCTAGAGCCACACAAATATCTCCTGTCCTTCCAACCTGGCAGACTACGGACCTCAGTGCAGAGGAACTGAAGAAGTCAACTGAAAACGCATTTACTGCCAACAAAGAAAGTGACAGTGGGAAAATACAGAAGAGTATTCCAGAGCTGCACGGCCTGCCACAGCACTTGCAGCTTTCAGGTGAGGAAGTGCCCACCTGGGGCTGCTGCACTGTACCTTGCAAGGCAGGCACTAGAGCCTCAGCAGCCCAGCAGATGCCTTTCTTACTCCAAAGATACACATGAATGCAGATACAGCTCCCCTATTGCAATAGAAAGGAAGTTATACTTGGTCCATACCAACTCTTTTTCAGGTAATTGAGCTTCTAAACTTAAGCAGAAAAGCTGCCAGCAAAACTTGTGCCTCTTTGTGCTACAGTTAGTCCGTAACAACTAGCCTGCATGTGTTATCTCCAGTTTTTATTAGCTCATATTTATTTTGGCTGCACATCCAAGCAGTCATTTAAGCAGGGTGAGAGAGGAAAATCTTGGACTCGCAACAATGGCCAAGCAGTTTAATCTACCACTGGGGACAAAGACTTGACTCCTATTGGTGTGTAGTGCTGGCAGGGTCAAGTGTAACATGTGCTGGAGGAAGCACTAGGGAAGCAGATCTCTGACTGTTCAAACAACACCAAGCATTTCCTTGAGCTATTCAGAGCTCTTTGCCCCTCCTGTGTAGAGAAAACAGCTCCAGCTGTCCAGTCACCTGTGCTGGCTTCTCCACTCACGGGATTCATGGCATTGGTGGCCGCCAACAGCTCCAGGTTAGATGCAGCACATTCCTCATTCCTCACAGCTCAGATGTTCAAAGCTAAGTTAGGAAGCAGTCAAGAGCATGTCCTTGGCATCAGCACCAGGTTGGTGCTGCAAGATAATTTATATTCCTGAGCAGAACTGGCACTGGGCAGATTTGCCATAAACATCAACAAACTCTTGTTCCAGCCATGACACCAATCAGAAGGGTCCAGAATTAATAGCTATCCATGCTGCTGATTTAATAATAAATATATATATACATATATTTGTATTTGGGAAGTTCAAAATACTTCATGTAGAAGCACTCTGCAGTTTGCAAGTGTGGGACAATCTACAGTAACATATTCAGAGGCAAATAAAAAATGAAATGTATTAATATTAACAATCAGATGACCACTGGCCAAATCAAGTCGAAGTGAGACTACACTAAGGACAAGAACGTAAATTTCAGGATTTTTATTCCATTGCTCTTTGGATTCTGTGTTAAGACATTACTAAATAATTCTTAACTATTAATTTAGGCCTAATGGATGTGTCCTTCTGATTCTTCCCAGAGTAATATTATTCTCTTGGTGGGCCCCTGTGAGTAAAGACAGAATCATTTGTTGAAATCAGTCTCCATCTAGCAAGTATCAACACAGTGGACACTTAGCAGAGGCAGTTCTGCTGGGGTGAAATACAGGAAGGTGGAAGCCATGTGGCATCCTTCAATTTCCCCTCTCCTTTCACAATCAGACCCTTGATATTTTCTTCAACAGGAAAACTGACGTTCCCCTTCCGTGTAAACTGCTGACAATTGTATTTGACACCTGGTAAAACCAGAGCACAACGGAAGGAAGAGAAGAAACAAAGACCAAGGACTTTTCTCAGCAATTACATCTCCACAGAATGAAGCATTTTCCTTTCCCCACTTCAGAGCAAGACAGAGTGCAGTGAACACACCCCAGCCCTGGTGGGAAGTGCCCTCTCCTCACTGGCTGCAGCTTCCCAGAGAGCAGCCACGAAACCAGAACAGCCCACGCAGCTCAGTGAGCCCTTCTGTCCACCACCTCACCTTAAAAGTGACCCTAAAGCTCTTGGCAGTAGTAATCTGAAGATTAAATACTACTGGTAAAGCTCCTCTGCCCCCTAACAACTGCTCTTCTCCCTCTCCTAGGTACAGCTGGTATTTAGAATTCTATATTTAGGGTTATACCTATCCCCTCCTTTTGAAAAAAAAAACAAACAAACAAAAAAACCCCCTACCTGAGTAAAATGCTTAAATCCATTTTGATGACATCACCAAGGTAAAACATATGAAGCTCTCTCTGAATTTTTCCAGTTTGGCCATAGAAATTGCAGCTATTTCAGCAGAAGCAAAGTCCCCTAAGGAATGAGTCATGAGTCTCTGAGCAAAACTGCAAACATCACTGGCAGCACCTTCCTGCCAAGGCACCTGGGCACTGCGGTGGGCAAGGGCAACCTGAGAGCAGCACACGCCATCCAGGGATACTGAACACCCAGCACCAGAGGAGAAATCATCTCTGACTTGAGCAATTAAAAGGAATTATGGAGCTGTCTGTCCAGTTAAGAGGTCTGGCTTTTATTCAGAGCAGCCAGACCCCAGTTTTCTGGGAACCTTCTTGATCACACAAAAGGTGAAGCAGAGCCACAAGGTTCAACTCCTGTCTCTCTCCTGATTTACTGCTGCAGCTGTGGCTCAGCAAGCACAGCCCCATGTAAGATACAGGCAGCAAAACCCTACAGACATCAGCGAGGATCCTGGTGTACCACCAAGAAAATCTTGTGCACCAGGGCTGCAATTACCATGAAAGTCCTTTTTAAGGGAGAGGGGGCTGGAAATACTTTGAGCATCGAGAGTAATCAATTTTTTCCACCTTTCTGCTGGCATTTCAAACACCAGCCAACCGTGTAACAGCAGAAACTCAGCTGCAATTAGGAGCACAGCAGAAAGCATCTTACCTCATCAGGCAAGCAATAGAGCAAGCAAGTCCTGGCTGGGAACAGAACCCAGTGCTTCCAAAGTTGGTGCACTGGGAATTCTGGTAACCGGCCTGCAGGGAAGTCTTTTCTGGCTCCATTGGTTAAGGGCTCACCTCAGTCTTGAAGCTGTTATGTCCAAAATCAGGAAAGGACATGGCTAAACTCACACCCCTGAGAAATCAACTGACAAGCAGTGAGTGCTGCCCACAGACATGCAAGACTGGTACAGGACAGACAGAAACCCGTGTGTCATCACTGATGACACCAGCCAGGAAGGAGACTCCTGCCCTTCCCATATGAGCTCTCCTCGTGCCAGCTGTGTTCTCAGGCAGCAGGGCTGCTCCTGCTCCTGCTCCACAAGAAACCACAGTGCAAACCAGGAGCTGAGCTGAGGGCAGCTGTGCTGCTGGAACAGCAGGGACCTCCTGTCCTCCCAAAGGCTGGGGAACCACAGGGACCTTCAGTACCCTACCCACTGCTCAGCTCTTCAGCTGCTGCTCTGCAGGCAGGGGAAAAGCAGAGATTTTACCCCAAAAAACCCAAGACAGAGAGACAGGGATGCTCCAGATGTTGAGATCGTGGAACACTTTACAGGGCCTCCTACTAGGGAATTCTGGCTGTTTCTAAACGCTGCCCTGCCTCCAGTGTGTCCCAGCACTGCCCAAGCACAGGTTGATGGAGTTCATATTCCAAAACACACCTTTTGCTGTAGAGCATCTGCTGTAATTAGTGCCCACAACTAACCATATCACCTATATTTTCGTCTCCTGTGCTATGCCACCGTATTTAAAAGTGTACAAAATTACAGACTGAGCTGGGAAAGAATGAAACTCCTGCTGACAATTCTATGCCTCAAAGGAAGTGGTCAGCAAGAAAAGCAAGGGAACAATACAGTCTCCATGTTAGGAAAAGGAAAGAGGATGGCACAAAAATAAGATAGGAGAAATGTCAGACTTCCTCTTTCCTCTGTGCCTATCATGAAGTTAAACCACATACTGACAAAGCAAATCAGGGTAACAAGGCAGTTTCAACACCGGGGCAGCCAGGAGAGCCAGAGATTTCTAGTGCTTGGTAGAGGGGTCAGGAACGTAAAAGGAACGTCCCTACACTCTTCCCTGGAGGCCTGTGCTGCCACCGGGATGCGGCACCCAAAAGAGTTTCGCCCTTTCCTCTGCTCGTAGGAATGAGTTTTCTACTTTGGAAAGATTCCTGTATCGTTTTCCAAACTGGGAAACACTAAACATAGCAAGTTCAGATTTAAGTAAAGAGACCCTCGGTGTCAAATCCTGCCCCGTGAAGACACATAACCCCGGCACATGCCATCCGTTTGTGCTGCAAGTCTGTGGAGAGGAATTCCTACCACCATGCTTCACCCAGCTCACTGGAAAATGTATCCCACGTCCCCATGAGCTCACAATGAAAGTGTCAGCGCTTAAAGTAACCACGGGTACAGAACTGGAAAGGGATAAAGAAAACAGTAAAAATTTACCTGTAGGAAAACAAAATCTGAAATATAACTGTGTTGAGAAAAAAAAAATTGCAAAGATCCTGAGTTACTTTTTAATGTGAGATCCAAACTCTGACTTCCGAGTCTTTGTCTAACACACAAAGCAAGGGACTCTCTGGGAAAACAGCAATCACTCCAGATGTGCTGAAAATTTTCCTGTGCTGCATTTGAGCATTTGGTTATAGTTTGCTCCCGGGTCTGTTGGTCGGGTAAAGTCTCAGTACTCTTTTCACAAAATACTGCTCCAGCTCCCAACTCCTCAGTCTGGCGAAGGGGCACGGCCCACGGGCTGCGCTCTCCTCCCTTCGCGGAGCGGCGTGCGCGGCGCTGCCGGGCACGGATCTCCGGCGAGCGACACCCGAGCACCGCCACCCCGGCACGGCCCGGGGGCTGCCCCGACCCGGGCGGCCCCGGGACACGGAGCCTTCCCTTCAGCCCCGCAGGGCTCCCCCGCCACCGCCCGACCCGCCCAGGGCTGCGGGGCCACAGCGGGCGGCGTTTGGCGCCCCCGGCCCGGCCCGGCCCGAACCGAACCGAACTCACCTGCTGGGCGTCCCGGGGCCGCGCTGCC
>VWYO01009101.1:0-13306 GCA_013400275.1 Rhadina sibilatrix
CCACCACTGTGGGGGCTGCACCTACCGCTCCCAGAACTGGATCCATAACCACCAGAGCTCTGGCCACCTCCAGACATGGAGCCTCTCCTGCCAGAGCTGCTTCCACCTCCAGACATGGAGCCTCCACTCCCAGAGCTTCCCTGTCCCCCACCTCCAGACATGGAGCCTCTCCTTCCAGAGCTGCTCCCACCTCCAGAGCTCATCCCACCACTCTGGGAGCTGCAACTGCCACTCCCAGAGCTGGATCCATAACCACCGGAGCTCTGGCCACCACCAGACATGGAACCTCTCCTTCCAGAGCTTCCCTGTCCTCCACCTCCAGACATGGAGCCTCCACTGCCACAGCTGCTTGTACCTCCAGAGCTCATCCCACCACTCTGGGGGCTGCATCTCCCCCTCCCAGAGCTGGATCCATAACCACCGGAGCTCTGGCCACCTCCAGACATGGAGCCTCCACTGCCACAGCTACTCCCACCTCCAGAGCTCATCCCCCCACTGTGGGGGCTGCATCTCCCAGAGCTGGACCCCCATCCTCCGGAGGTCTGGCCACTTCCAGACATGGAACCTCCATGACATGAACTTCCCTGTCCTCCACCTNCATGGAACCTCTCCTTCCAGAGCTGCTCCCACCTCCAGAGCTCATCCCACCACTCTGGGAGCTGCAACTGCCACTCCCAGAGCTGGATCCATAACCACCGGAGCTCTGGCCACCACCAGACATGGAACCTCTCCTTCCAGAGCTTCCCTGTCCTCCACCTCCAGACATGGAGCCTCCACTGCCACAGCTGCTTGTACCTCCAGAGCTCATCCCACCACTCTGGGGGCTGCATCTCCCCCTCCCAGAGCTGGATCCATAACCACCGGAGCTCTGGCCACCTCCAGACATGGAGCCTCCACTGCCACAGCTACTCCCACCTCCAGAGCTCATCCCCCCACTGTGGGGGCTGCATCTCCCAGAGCTGGACCCCCATCCTCCGGAGGTCTGGCCACTTCCAGACATGGAACCTCCATGACATGAACTTCCCTGTCCTCCACCTCCGGACATGGAACCTCTCCCTCCTGAGCTGCTCCCACTGCTGGAGCTCATGCCCCCACTTTGGGGGCTGCATCTGCCACTGCTGGAGCCAGATCCATAACCACCAGAGCTCTGGCCACCTCCAGACATGGAACCTCCACTGCCAGAGCTTCCTCCCCCATATCCTGATCCTTTCCCTCCTCCAGAACTTGACCCACCACCGCCAGAGCTGGATCCTCCACCACCAGAGCTGCTGCTGCCCTTGGACATGGAGCCTCCACCACCTGAACTGGATCCACCCCCTCCAGAACCTGAACCTTTCCCTCCTCCACAAATGGATCCACCACCACCAGAGCTGCTGCTGCCCTTGGACATGGAGCCTCCACTGCCAGAGCTTCCTCCTCCATGTCCTGAGCCTTTTCCACCTCCACAACTTGACCCACCTCCACCAGAGCTGGATCCTCCACCTCCAGAGCTGCTGCTGCCCTTGGACATGGAGCCTCCACCACCTGAGCTTCCTCCTCCATATCCTGAACCCTTCCCTCCTCCAGAAATGCATCCACCACCACCAGAACTGGACCCCCACCCTCCAGAACTGCTGCCACCCTTGGTCATGGAGCTTCCACCACCTGAGCTTCCTCCTCCTCCATATCCTGAGCCTTTTCCACCTCCAGAGATGGACCCACCCCCACCAGAGCTGGACCCCCACCCTCCAGAGCTTCCACCTTTTCCCCCTCCAGAGACTGGCCCTTTCATTCTGCTCCCACTGGTACCATCGGAGCTCATTCCCCCCTTCACACTTTTTATGCCTCCAAAGACTCCAGTAGCTCTGGCATTGTGGTCAATGACACCTGTAAGAAATGGAAATTACATTCCATTTATTCTTTTTACCCCAAAAATTTCACAGCAGGGCTGGTTTAAGCATCATCCTTCTTACCCTGATGGTCATGGACTTATCTTTGAAGGGGCCAACAAGAATCTCCCTTAGCAGAGATCAATCTATGGAATATTTTCTCATTTTTCTGGGGTTTTTAGCTTTTTAAAAACATAATTTGTCTTATTTCACCCATCAACACTCAGTGCAACCCATTCTTTACAAAGATCAAGACTCTGTTTCTCTCTCTACTTCAGCTTCCTCAACTTTTCCACAAATTTTAGGACTAGTTTTTATTTCCTTCTGCCTTGCGTCAAACAGACCTATGCATTAAATGCAGTTTCCCATTTCCTCCAAATTTATTGGGAATTAGCCAATAATTCTGAAGCCAATTGTTATACCACCATGTGTTCACAGACTCCCCTTTGCGTCCTTTCCTGAATTAAGATGGGAAGTGGGATAGTTTGTTCCAATGGTGTCAAGACCACAAAGTAGGAGCAGTTTTCTTTAAAAAACCCCGAGAAAATCCTTGGGATACTCACAGATCGTGGCTGGTGATCCTTCCTGGATCCTGTGGAGGAAAAGTGACACTGAGTTGAAGCAGCCAATAAAATCAGAATTAAAATTCCAGCTAGGCTTTATCAATGATCTGCAGAAAGGTGACTCCTCCCAGAGATCCCAGTGACAGACCCACGGACACTCTGCTTTGTCCAGGTGTCGCCCTGTTCTTTTCAGCCTCCTGATGTTTGCATTTTTGTAATGGAGTTTCTCACGGATATTCACATAAACAATCAATTGTTAACACAACTGTTCTTTCTATTATCTATTACATTCTTCCCATAAGGAGGAGACTGCTGATGGAGTGCAAGTTTGACCAGTGTGGTCGGAGGGGTGGCAACCTTCCTCCTCCAATCCCTGGTCCTTGTCCAAATTCTATAAATCGAGGTCAAAGAAAATAAACTCTGTCTCTTTTGCCCTGACCACTGACTGCCTGCGTGCTCCTCATTTTGTGTCCTCTGATGACACCTGGGTGCCCCCCCCCAGGACGGGTTTTGCCCCCACCTGTTCTCCTCCTCCTCGAGGAGTGATCGATACATGGCGATCTCGATGTCCAGGCCCAGCTTCACGTTCAGGAGCTCCTGGTAATCACGGACGAGCTGGGAAAGGTCATCCTTGGCCTGCTGGAGGGCGTTTTCCAGCTCCTGGAGCTTTTCCTGGCCATCCCTGATGGCTGAGCTCCCACGGTGCTCCGCGTCTTTAATGGAGTCCTGGAGGCTGGAATTCTGCAGAGGGAACACAGGGAACATGACCATGTCCCATCTGTGAGGATTTTATAATAGAATCATGGAATATCCATAGGCAGGAGGGAACCACAGGAATCTTCAAGTCCAGCTCCTAGCACAGCACAGGAAAACCCCCAATCCCATAATTTTCATACTCTCCTAGCATTCCTTGGAAATCACAAGGCTTTCCTCAGTGACAGAACACCAAAAATACATTAGACTGGGTAAATTAACACAATTTAATTGTGTTAATACAGATCCTACTAGAGATCCCCAAAATCTAAATCTGCTTAATTTGGAGGAGAAAATGTCATCCCTAAGCCAGTCATCCAAATGACTGGCTGCCCCGTACTGCACAGAGATCCCATGGAAAAGGGGCTTAAACCATTTAGTCCTGCTGGGGAAATGTCAGCTTTACCCTTCTCCTTGCGTTTTCAATTTCTGGTTGGAGTCTTTGGATCTGCCTGGCAAGTTCCTGGATCTCCTGGTGGCTGTTCCGCAGCTGCTCTCGTTGGTTCACCCACGCGTCCTGCAGGTCCTGGTACTGAAGGGGAGAGGACACAAGACATTTTTGGTCTCTTTTCCAAGGAGGAGGTCCGTGTTCCTGTTTCCCTGGTGTCCACTCACCCTGCCCCGGTACATGGCGTCCACTTCAGCCGTGCTCCTGTGAGCAATCCCCTCGTACTCCCGCCTGACCTCCTCGATGATTCCGTCCATGTTCAGCTCCCTGTGGTTGTCCATGGACAGAACGACGTCAGCGTTCCCAACGACCGTTTGCAGCTGGGACAGCTCCTGCGTGGAAAATCAGGAGAGGGATTTTAACGGCCCCTGTGGTCAGTCCAGGCCTTCATGAGGAAAAAAAGGGGACCTTGTGGTGGCCAACTTCCCCTGGAATTTCTCCGCCTGCAGCCACCCTGGTACCACTGTAGCCCCACCACTTGTAATTTTCAAGGTCACACCAGAGCCCTTTTTCCACTAACAAAAGGCCAAGGATAATTAATTCTCCAAGCCAAAGAATCCCACCCAAGCAAAATTTCCAGGAATCTCCAGAAGGTGTGTCCTTCAAGACCAGAGGGTAGGATTTTAATCACTCACAGCTTCATATAAACACCGGAGGAACTCCAGCTCCTGCCTCAGGATATCCACTCGGACATCAAACTCCATTTTCCCCATGTAAGCACTGTCCAATTCCTGTAAAAAAAACCCAAAACCATTGGAATATTTGCATTTTGTTGATACAAATACTCCACTGAAGTGCATTTCTTGGGATATTTTCATAAAGCCTCCATTCCTGGGATCAAATTGTGGCCTAGCGATCTCAGATTTCATTTGAAGAGCAATGGAACAAAGAGAAAGCATTCAAGATGAAAAAATTAGCTGGGAAATGAGTACCACAACTGCAGCAATAAATCTGTTCCCGGGGAACATGAGAAATGGGAAAACACCATTTTTATTCATACTTCTAGTAAAAAGTTGCCTACATTTTCGCTTCTCAGATAGTTTTATTCTTCTAAGCCATCCACAGACATTATTTAACATAATAACAATATTCTGCCTGGGTTGGGGTTGTGTGAGGAGGGACAAATCCCTCACTTTTTAGATATTTGTCCTGCAAAGGACCAATTCAGTCTCTAGAGGAAATAATCCCCCCTCAGTCTTGTTGGGTTTGCAGTTACATTGGTTAAAATCTGACAAGCTCAGCAAAAACTTCTGCCTTTGAGAACCTTGGCAACCACCCAGATATTGTTCTATTTCCAAGGCTTTGATTTTGCTCAGGGTCTCGGGTTAATTCACCTTTTTAAGCTCCACAAACTCCTCCTCCTTGGATGTGCGTTTGTTGATCTCATCCTCGAATCTGGGAAATAGAAGGAAGTAGATTATTATGTATTATCTATTATTATCTATTATCTAATCTATCATCTTATCTATTATTTATCTATTATCTATCTATTATCTGATTAACCTATTCAATTAATCTATCCATTATCTTTAATTATTGATCTTAAATTTTAAGTCAAGTGCACCAGTAAACAGCAGAATCACCCGAAGACTGAACGTGTTGAGTTTTCACTTGACTTTAATTGCAGTTTCTGGCAAGTGCAAACCCTCTGCAAAAAAACATGGGGATCAATACAGATCTGTCCTAAATTTAATAATTCCGAGCTAAACTTTTCATTTCTCAGAGTTGAGGGTGAACATAAATTATCTGCGCCAGAAAAAGGTGACAACTCTTCCCAACCTGACCCCAAGCTCAGCTCTGCCCCTCCCCACCAGGGCCCCACAAGTGGAACCCCAGGCCACTCACTTCTAGGGGGGAGAAAGAAGAGGAGGAGTCTGGGAAGGAAAGACGATGGGAGAGATCATCACAAACTTTGATTTTCCTCTCATTTTTGGGAGTTCAACCCTCACCAAACTCTTCCAGCATCCAAGTCAAGCCCCATAATGCACCCGCAGCAGAGCAGAGTTGAGAAACTCCAAACTCTTGCAGATGCAAAGCTGATTTTCACCGTCCAAGGGCACAGTGAGCATCACCTGGGAAAATCCCAGCACCCGTTTTCCCAGATTTGTGGCTGTTCACCTGTTTTTATAATCCTCAACAAGCTGGAGCATGTTGTAGGCTTCGGGATCCAGCTGCTCCTTCTGGCTCCGGAGCGTCTCCAGCTGCCGCTGCAGGTTGGTGATGTAGGACTGGAAGAAGCTGTTGATGTTCCTGCTCTCCTCGGGGCCAGAGCTCTGCTGCTGCAGAAGCTCCCACTTGGCCAAGAGTGCCTGATTCTGCCGCTCCAGACACTGAACCTGGAAGGGAAAGCAGATCCAGAGGGGCAGCATCTCTCCAGCCAGGATCTCTGCCCAGGAGCCAGGCTGGGAGAGCTGGGGGTGTTCACCTGGAGAGGAAAAGGGAAAGGAGACCCGGAAGCCCCTTCCAGGGCCTAAAGGGGCTCCAGGAGAGCTGGAGAGGGCCTTGGAACAAGAGCCTGCGGGGAAAAAACAAGGGGGATAGATGGCTTCCCAGTGCCAGAGAGCAGGGATAGATGCAATATTGGCAAGAAATTCCTCCCAGAGAGGGTGGTGAGGCCCTGGAATGGATTTCCCAGGAGATGCCTCATTTCTGGATGTGTCCAAAGCCAGGTTGGACAGAGTGGAGCAGAGTGGTCCAGCAGAAGGTGTCCCTGCCCATGGCAGGAACTGAGTGACCTGTAAGGTCCCTTCCAACCCAAATCACTCCACAATTTCTAAAATATTGACCAGGTGATAACCTGGACACCCAAAAGTTTAGGAGGGAAAGAACAGTCACAGACACGCTGATTTTTCAGGACTAAGGCATCTTAAACCTTCTCAGAGTAACCAACACCTTCTGTCTGATGAAACAGGAAACCCTGAAGTCTCCACATGTAACAGAGAGAAGCAGAGACAGAGACACCTCCCAGAGACCACTGGGGTGGAAGAGCTTCCGTGGAAGAGAAGAGATGGAAAGTCATTAAAGAGCTGAAGATGGACCACCTAGTAGAGGTCAAGGCTTCCAAACCAAGAAGTGATTTGTTTAATAATTCAGAGAAACTGAATTCACTTGCAATTTCTGGCAAGTGCGAACCTCTGCAAGAAGATGCACTAAAATAGCCTGTTCTTGCAAGGTTTGGCTTTGCTTGAGAAAAAATACGAACTCATCAAGTCCAAGTCCATCACCCATTTTTCCTGCTGGCATCAACAACCTCCAGGCACCAGAAGACAGGAATATGCATTCCCAGAAACCCCTTTCCTCAAAGGAGGAGTGAGGCTGTGAGCCGGTGGCATCCCGGCAGTTCATTGTCCTGCCACAAAAGGTGACTCCAAGATCTTTACCCCAAGGCAAACTGTGATTCACAGTGTCCCACTGTCAGCTCCACAGCAGCCAGTGCTGGGATTTTTGTGGGGAGAAGATGGAAACTGCAAGTGTCCCTTAGACCTCCCCCTTCCCAGGCAGCAGCACAGGGGCCAGGACTCACCTTCTCGATGAACGAGGCGAATTTGTTGTTGAGATCTTTGATCTGCTCCCTCTCATCTGAGCGCACTCGCTGGAACTCGGGGTCCACCTGCAGCTGTACTGGCCTCAGCAGGCTGGTGTTGACATGGACCTCCTCAATGCCTCGGAGAACTCCAGCCTGTCCCAATCCCTGTCCAACCCCTTGCTGCCCTACTCCAAGGCCTCCTCCGAGCACCTCCCTGCCTGAGCCTCCTCTGTAGGTGCCACCAAGCCCTGTCTCACCACTTTGAAAGCCTCCCACGAAATATCCTCTTCCAGCAAAGCCCCTCTCAGGTTGTCTCCAGCCACCAAATCCAAGGTATCTCCCATATCTTACGCCTTCTCCTCCGTAGCTTCCACCAGCATAGACATTCCTGAACCCCCCAAGGTTGTGGAGGCTCCTGCTGCCATACCCTTGCCCAAACCCTCCGAATCTCCCGTCTCCACCACCCAAGGTCCCGCAGTGAGCGGAGGAAGAGCTGAAGCTCCCATCCCCATATCTGGAGAAATATCGTCTCATGGCAGCGCTTCCAGGCAGGAGAGCCGGTGCAGGAGGTGGTGAAGCAGGAGGAGAAATGAGAATGAAGGATCCTCAACGACTCTGGAGGAGTATGGAAGTTCTCCTTTATACGTTCTGGAGGAGCTCGTCTCCATTCCGTGGTAATTAGCAGGTCTCTCGTGTTATTGGGTTTGGTTCATCAGGCAGCAATTAATGGCTGCCCGGAGAGGTCGGATAAACACCAACACCAGTGGGGCAGTTGTGAAATTTCCCCAAATCCTGCCTGACTCATGAGCTTTGCTGACAGACCTCCTTATCTCATTAGCCTCCATCCGTAATTACAGTTATCCCTGCTTATCCCCAGAGCGCGTTCTCTCCCGTATTTCCCCACCTCTTTTGGTATTTCAGGGGGCACAAGAACTTGATGGTCCTTGGGGGTGTCTGACCTCCCTTCACCACAACACCAGGAGCACCTACTGCACCCTTTGCTTCCCATTCCCAGAACATCCCAGGAGCAACTTTTGCTTCTTACAGGGAGGATCCATCCCTCTCCCCCTCTCTGTGCCAGACTCCACCTTTCCAACGTTCAGTGGCCATGGACATGCAGGAAAGCATTTGAGAGCCAAACCCTGCTGCTGGCAGCACCCTTGGAGGCTCCAGCCTGGATTAATTTCTCGAGGAGTCACCGAGATGTGGTTCCTCCAAAACCACTCTGGAACCACTTCCCCATGGGAAGAACCCCCTCTTTGCCCCTTACATGACTTTAGGAGGAGCTGGGCGTCACCTGGCAGGATCATCCTCCTCCCAAAGGAGCTGGGTGAAGCCAGGCTGAGGACCCATCAGTTACATAGAGGTTCTGTGGTCAGGGCTGTGCAATCCTGGCTCCATTTGGAAAGTGCCTCATAAACGCCCTAAATTAGGGGTTTGTGGCTAGAGGTTATTAAAACAGCTGGAATATCTCAAGGTGACCAAGACTTTGGATGCCCAGCGAGACTTTTCTCTTTTCACAGTGTTTTCACACTTCTCACAGTGTTTTCCAGGAAAAAAGAGTTGAGAAATCCACTTTTCCGTACCAAAATCCCCTACCTCACCTCACACCAGGAACAGCCAAACTGGTATCTCAGACCCTCCTTCTGTGCTAATTTTGTAATTAAACTTTACTCATTACCTACATTTCCTGAAGGAATTCAACCAGATTTCCAGCTGATTCCCCCCTTTTTATAAACCTGTATAAAAATCTGACTTGGATTGAGAATTCTGTCTCCTGCAGGAATTTATTATGGTGAACATTAAAAAAAAAATGGTGGAATTACCAGGATTTTAAAAGCCAGGGAGAGGGGAGGGGATTCTTGAAGGAGACTGGAAAGGTTGGAGCCAGGTGGGGGTCCAACTCTTCTCCCAGGTTATGAGTGACAGAATGAGAGGAAATGGCCTCAGATTGTGCCAAGTTTAGGTTGGAAACTGGGGGAAATTCCTTCCTGGAAAGGGTTGTCCAGCCCTGGCACAGCTGCCCAGGGCAGGGGTGGAGTCCCCATCCCTGGAAGTGTCCACGAAATGTGTGGATGTGGCACTTGGGGACACGGTCCGTGGTGGCCTTGGCAGTTCCAAGGGAATCACTGGGATGATCAGATCCCAACCTGAATGGTTCTGTGGTTCTGAAGGGCTGGTGCTGGCTCCAGTGTGAGTCCCCTCTCCACCCCTCCTCACTCCGTCAGAGCCTCATTCCAGAGCTGTGCTGGGCAGCACTCCAGGAAATCCCCATGG
Organism: Rhadina sibilatrix; assembly: GCA_013400275.1. NCBI lineage: Eukaryota > Metazoa > Chordata > Aves > Passeriformes > Phylloscopidae > Rhadina > Rhadina sibilatrix. The sequence goes on from VWYO01009101.1 coordinate 9,436, forward strand.
ATCATGTGTCATTCTGTTCTTTTAAAGTTCTTTCAGCCTTCTGATGTTTTGCTTTTTGTGGTGGAGTTTCCCACACACTTTTCATGTAAATAATGATTGGTTTGCATTCCTTTCTGGAGGAGGGGGAGAGAATTGATAGGACTGTTGGGTTGACCAGTGTGGTTGGAGAGGACAATTTTCATCCTCCAATCCATGGTCACTGCTGGAATTCTATAAATGTCAAGGTCTGTAAAGAAACTGCCTCTTTTTTTACCTTGCACATCTCAGTGCGTGTGTCGTTCCTTTTGTGTCGTGTTGTGACAAGGTCCCTCCCAAGCCTCATTTTCTCCAGGCTGAGCCCCCTCAGCTGTTCCTCAGGAGCTCTCCAGACTCTTCTCCTTGTGCTCCAGCTCTGTTCCTGTCTCTGGACATGCTCCAGCCCCTCAGAGTCTTTCTTGGCCTCCCTGGGTGGGACCCAGCAGCTCTCATATCTCAGTATGAGTGTCGTTCATTCGTGTCCTGTTGTGACACTCATGGAAGGAGGTGCTGTGACCCCAGAGAGAAAGCAGCCACAGCTGCCTGTGGAGAGAAGTGTCCATCCCAAAACCCTGCCCTGTGCTGCCCTGCCCAGCTGAAGTGCACCAGGTGTGAGTTCTGAGCTCTCCGTGGCAGCTGGAGCGAGGAGAGCAGCCATCCCACCCCACGTGCACAACCCGGAGCGTGGGCAGCTGTTGTGATGGGAGCTGGCACCAGATCAGCCTTGGCAGCACATCCCAACCACACCTGGACCTGTCAAGCTGGCTCCAGAAGCAGGGCTGCATCCCAAGAGGTGTCCCTGCACCCTGCAGATGGAGGGTGAGCTTCCTGTCATCCTTTCCTCTTCCTGACATAGCTGGGACAAAGGAATCACAGGCTCATCTGTCATCCTCTCCAGGGAGATGGATCTCCACGTGATTGGGGGTTACAACCACAGGGTCACAACCTGGCTCTTCGTCTTGGGATTCTAAGGATAAATTTAAATTGCATCCCCAAACTTGACCCATTAAAATTGGCCACCTGTGGAGCCAGGGACTGAGGGCCCCCGTGGTGTTCTGCCCATCCAAAGCAGTCCCTGGGGCAGCTGGTGAAGGTGGGGAAGTTCCTCCCACCTTGAAAAGCCCCTGAGACAGTGACATGAGTGTGGCTTTTTGGGGACAATCAGGGAACCAGGAGAGCACCAGGACTGACATGTTGGAAGCATTCAGAAATTTAGAGAGAGACCCAAACTGGAGCTGTTTGAGCACAAGTGGGGCAGGAACCCACCAAACTCCACCCCCCTCATCCACCTCTGTCCACCTTCAACTCAAACCCTGGACAGGACTAATAAATCCCATTTCTCAGGCTGATACTCAAGGAGACGCCTCAACATTCCCACAGGATCACCTAAATTAGCTCAAAATAAGGTCATGGAGTAGTCATGGATGACCTTAAAGCTCATCCCATTCCTGCCACGGGCAGGAACAACTTCCACCATCCCAGGCTACTCCAAGCCCTGTCCAACCTGGCCTTGGGCACTTCCAGGAATGGAACATCCCCTGGGAAATCCATTCCAGGGCCTCTCCACCCTCTCTGGGAGGTATTTCTTCCCAATATTGCATCCATCCCTGCCCTCTGGCAGTGGGAGCCATCCCCCCTTGTTTTTTCCCTCCAGGCTCTTGTGCTCAGTCCCTCTCCAGCTCTCCTGGAGCCCCTTTATGCCCTGGAAGGGACTCCAAGGTCTCCCTTCCACCAGACCAGGTCACCCCAAGCCCCATCCAACCTGTCCTTGATGAGGCAGCCATAAACTCTTTAGAAAATAGAAATAAAGGAAAAAGGGAGGGGAAAAAAGAACTGCAGAAAAACCCAAAACCTAAAATTACTACAATCCCGAGGGTGTCTCAGAAAACCAGATCCTCAGTAGAAATGAGGGACCTTTACAAGCCCCACTGGCAGAACAGAGTAAATAAATAAGAATATCAATTCACTCCTGACTATTCAAGAAGTACTGCCAGAGCCGTACGGTAGCACATGAAGAAATCCAGTATTTAAGTTTAATAACTGCCCCAGTGAAGGAGATAAATGAGCACTGAGAGAGATCTTGATCTCCAGCTGACAAAGTTCCTGCATAATTAGTCACTTGGCCCTCAGTCACTTGGAACTGGGGCTGGGATGACACAGACACTCTCATGAAAATGCCTGTAGCGCTCAGACTTTCCTTTTCTCCCCCCCTCCTTCCCTGGAATAACCACAACCTCTCCCTGTGGTCAGTGAAGGCAGCAAGGACTTGGAGAAGAGGAAAGGAAAAGGAGGAAAAGGAAAAAGAGGAAAATGTCAAAATCCTTGTGGCTTTTGCAGAGCAAGAGGTGAAATGCTGGAGCTCTCCCCAGGTTTCCTATTTTAAGCCTGAGGTTTCCCAGCTGCAAGAATATATTGTCCTAACGATACAGATATTTCAAAGTGGAATCCACATCCATCATTTAGGGGACAGGGAGCCCAGATGGAATTTCCCCCACACAGACCTAGAGCTGGGTGAGGGCTGGGAGTTGCTATCAAACCACAGGAAAAAAATAAAATCCCTCTATCAGGGAATTTCTTGAATTCCACGAATTCTCAACACTTTATGGCAAATAGTGATGTTTCCTGGTGAGAAAACTGTAACTGGAGGGGGTCTGGGAAGGCCCCAGATGGGAGGGATTTCTCCTGTGCAGACACACAGAGCTCAGCTGGTTGGGAATGATTTTGGTGGGAGGGGAAAATCTTCTTTTGCCTTTGCTGAAGAGCAGTGTTCTATGGAAACTCCATTGGAACTGGCGTGTGTACTAACGTTGTGCTGCACTAAGTAGTTTTGTTACATTTGCACCAGGTGTTTGGGTTATATATCTATAGATAGATGGATATATCTACACAAAATGTTGTACAGCACTGCCTTTCCCAGAAATCCCTGCACACCCTCACCTGACCCCACCTGGGCCTCACCCCCCCATTGACCCCTCACTTCCCCCCTCCCNGCTGGCGGGATCCAGGGCAGGGGGTGGAGGGAGGGGAAGGGACAGACAGGGCAGGTAAGGAGGAGCAGGACCCATCACTGGGTCACTCCATCAGCAGCTGCTCCAAAACACGAATGGGAGGAAGCAGCTGATGGGCCACGGAATTCCAGAGCGGGTGGAACAACCCTGCTGCCAGAGGAATTTTACTTGGAGGGGAAGGAGTGTTGTCTGGGTTTTTGTTGCTCTTCTCTGCCTTTTTAAGAAGTTTTTCTAAAGTTCTATTTCAGAACAAACCCTCTGTGTTTGCCTTTTGCAATGGAGTCAGACACGATTTTACACAAACAACTTTGTTATTGTAGCTGTCTGACCATGTTCACATTCTTCTCACAAGGAGGAGGCTGCTGATGGACTCCTGGGTTGCCCAGTGTGGTTGAAGAGGAAGATTTTCTTCCTCCAATCCACGGTCAGTGCTGGAATTCCATAAATGTTCAAGTTTGTAAATAAACTGCCCTGTTCTACCTCGAACATCTCAGCGTGTGGGTGTCATTTCTTTGTGTGGTGTGCAACAAGGGAGGACCAGAGCAGGTGGAGACCAGGATCTCTGGGGCAGCATGGAAGAGCATGGTAGAGGCTGGAATCAAGTCCAAGATCCAAGGAGAGCGAGGGAAGCAAAACAGATCAGTGTGGGAAGGGCTGGCAAGGCCTCAAAGAGCAGGAAGAGCTTCCCAGAGCCAGAAAACATCCATGCAGGGAACAGGCACAGCCTTTCCCTGTGGTCAGCAAAGGCAAGAGGACTCAGAAAGGACAAAGGAAGGGAAGTGTCAGAAACGTGGTCCTTTTTGCAGAAATAAAAAAAAAAAAAAAAAAAAAAAAAAAAAGAAAAAACA
>VWYO01009101.1:13320-41460 GCA_013400275.1 Rhadina sibilatrix
AAGTGAAATGCCCTGGTGATGGCTTCAGACTGGAATTCTGACTTTGAGGAGGCCAGAGGGAGCTTCCAGGGTGGATTCCACCCAGAGTGGGGAGGGAGGTCACCAGCTCCAGGGCTGGACAGTCCCGGTGTTGAGTCCCTGAGGGAGGGGGTCACTGGTGAGGCTCATTTAGGGACCAGCAACCCGAAATCTGGCTTTAACTCGTGATCCCGTTAACAAGGGACTGATGGCTCTTTTAATCTCTTTTAATAAATGGTCCACGAGCTGAGGTTGACAGGAAGATAAACAAGCCAATAACATCCTCAACACCACCCTTGATATTAAATCATCAATTCAGAAAATAACAACATAATTATGATATTGGTTAATCTCCTCTTCCCCTGACAATAATGTGAAAGTAAATTAATTAAATTTAATATGATTTGTGAATACACTGAAGTCATTTTTCTCTTGCTGTTATTATTAACAGTAGTGGCGAGTGGACACAGGAGAAGCTCGTTAATTTTTTGCTTAATTGGCTAATGCCAAATATCAGCCTCTGGTCCCTGAGATCTCCAACAGGCTGAGCGTGTCCCGGTGCCTCCACATGCAGCTGATGCCCTCGGGCTTGGGCGGGAGGTGCTGGAACCAGGCAGAGATGAAATCTCCAAAGGCTTTCAGAAGGAGCAGGTGGAGGAGGAAAGGCATGACCTGCAGAGGAAAAAAAAAAAAAAAATTAAAATAAGGAAAAAAACCCAAAGAGGGTGAGGAGGAAACTGGGTGGAACTCCAGGTTCAGCACAGAGAGACGTGAGATTTTTTTTTTCTATATGAATGTTTCTCAGCAGAAAAATGGTCAATGGACGTGGCAGTCATGATATAAACTGATTTTTATTTCTATTAGGGCAGGATTTTGATGAGGATCTCCAGGTGACCCACACAATCAGAGGTCTCAGGAATGGCCTCTCCAGGGGTTTGGAACCTCAGGAACCTCTTTACTTGGCCCCCGAGGTAAAGAAGAGTCTGAGAGTGTTCAGCAGCTTCAAACGCTGTGTGTGAGTCCAGAATGACTTTAATCACATCCTGTCCCGCAGGAAGTAGAAGCAGCTGGAGTTAATTCTGGCAGATGTTCCAGTTCCAGTAAACAAGATGATTACTGACCTCCCAGGAAATGGGTCCGGTGCTGCCCTCCCGGGGCAGCGTCAGCAGCAGGAGGGTGACCACACCCAGCTCCACCTGGGCTGGACTCCAGGCTCATAATTATCCCAATCAAGGTCAGACTTTGGGACCAATTGAGTAAATCCCTCCACTGATGGATCTGAATTGCTGTGGTTGCCTCTGCAGCAGCAGCAGCAGAAGGAGCAGCCACAGGAGAAGGAGGCGGCAGCAGAAAAGGCAAAGCTGCACAAAAGGCACCAAACCCCTGATGGTTCCAGGGTAAATGTCCTGCCTGGGGAGGGAAAGGTCGGTTTGAGGGTACAGAACCCTGGAATGTCTCGGCTTCTGGAAGGGACAGGCAGGGATCATCAAGCCCAACTCCCAGCCTTGATCAGGAGAATCCCAACAATTCCACACCTGAGAGCATTGTTCAACACAGGGAGGACGTGGAGAGAGTCCAGAGGAGGCCATGGAGCTGCTCCCAGGCTGGAGCCCCTCTGGAGCCAGGCTCTGGGGGTGCTCACCTGGAGAGGAGAAGGGAAAAGAGACCTTGGAGCCCTTTCCAGGGCCTAAAGGGGCTCCAGGAGAGCTGGAGAGGGATTTGGGACAAGGCCTGGGGTGCCAGGACAAGGGGGAATGGCTTCCCACTGCCAGGGGGCAGGGATGGATAGGATGTTGGGAAGAAATTCCTCCCCGTGAGGGCTGAGAGGCCCTGGGATGGATTTCCCAGAGGATGCCCCATGGAAAGCAGTCCAGGTGAAGGGCTTGACTCCTTGGCCGCCAGCCCAACCTTTACTCCAGGGGAAGTAAACATCCAGGCAACAAAAAACCTGCAGAGCCTCCCCCAGAATGGGAGAACTCATTCAGCGAGAAGGTTTGTGGGGGAGGAGGGAGGGAGGCAGCTCCAAGGCCCCCCAGGGCCAGCAGGAGGTCCTTGTCCAAGGCTGATGCTCACAGCAGTTCCCTTTTCAGCTGATTCTGGCCCCAAATCAAATCCTAAATGGATCAGACTCAGCAGAGAACCCCCAGCACAGAGACCCACCACAAACATGGGCACAACCCACCTCTTCTCCTGTCACCTTCCTCCTGACTGTCAGCTGGAGTCATGACCTGTAACAGTGTTGGGCTTGTACCCAGCCCAAAATTCCCATCTCAGCCTGACCCATAACTTATGGGAAAGTCAATTTGTCATTGACCTGGAGGAGAGTGACAGGTTCTGGTGTCAGGGCAGCACCTGGAGGTCACTGGCAGGTTCAGTTGTCAGAGGAGGATGAGGAGGACAGTGACAGATTCGGGCATGTCAGAAGGTCTGGAGGTCACTGACAGGTTCAGGTGTGTAAGGAGGGGTCTGGAGGACAGTGACACGTTCAGGTGTGTAAGGAGGGGTCTGTGACAGGTTCAGGTGTCACAGCAGCACCTGGTGGTCACCAGCAGATTTAGCTGTGTCAGTGAACATTCCTTTGCACAGCTCCAAACCTTCCAGTGACATTTTGTGGCCTTTTGTGGCCGTGTCCACCCCTCCAGCCCAGCTGAGTCCCCGGGCCATGGGAGAGGTAGAAGTGCTTCAACCCATGCTCCAGCAGAACTGGTCAGGTAATGCAGGTTTGGGGGTCGCACCTGTAAACCCCGTGGAGTATCATTCCACCCCAAGGACAGAACTTGGCAGAAGAAGGATGAAGCTCAGGGAACCACCACCATCCCAGCTGAAATGGGTGGGAGGGGGAAGAGGAGGAATGGTCTCTGTCAGCCCCAGGTGTGGATGATGCAGTTGCCGTCAACTGTGCAAATCCGGCTCTACCTGTCCCAGCTGGGGCAGCCCTGGATGGAACAGGGCTGGCAGGGAGCAGGAGGCACCACATTCCCAGGCATCCAGGTCATGGGGGTGGGTGGGAGCAGCTGTTTTGCTCAGAGGAGCAGGGTCAGTACCCAGCAGGGGCCAAGTCCAGCAGGAAAAGTGCTCCGATGTCAGCTCAACCTGTCCAAGCAAAGCTGGGGTGAATATTAATTAGATGAAGGGCCCAAATTTTCCTGCACAGCCACAGATGATGCTCTGTGACACAGGTTCCTCTGGATCCTGGCACAAGCCACCCCTGGAGACCAGCAGTGGATTCACTCACAAGGAACCCAAGGCAGGGTCCAAAGGGCAGGGAAGGAGGTGCTGGAGTATCCAGGATTGAGCATCAGGAGCCCGGCGTGGAAAGCAAAGGAAAGAGCTCCCCTCTGCTAAATTTCTTTGGAAGTTGCACAGCTTTAGATACCTCTGTCAATGTAATTGCCCACAGGGGTTTTCAACCTCCTCCCAAGCCCAGATACCCCATGGCAGTCACTGCTTCCATGAGCTGCTGGCTTTGGTCTCTCTTGAGGAGGTCAGAGGGTTTCCAGTGCATATTTGAGCTGGTTTTTTTACACCAGTCAAGCTGGAGGTAAGAGAACTGGGGGTGTTTCTGTTTGAAGTGCAGAGAGGGGACCAAAGGATGCTGATCCCCACTTTTAACCTCCTCTAACCTCTCTGCTCCTCCATTCCTCCCCCTGAACGTCCCATCCTCAAGGTCCCAAAGGACTCCAGCTACTCCGGAGAAGTGTGCCAGGTAAGCCCCAGTCTGGAGGATGCAGAGGGAGGTCACCTCCCAGGTGACAAACCAGTGCTTCTCACAAAAGCAAATATTTCCTGCCCCTCAGCTGCCCACCCTGCTGTCACCCCCCTGCGAGCCCAAACTGGGGGAGTCTCCTCCAATTACCCACCCAGGGGAAAGACCCTGGTGGCTCCTGAGGCCCTCCCACATAAACATGATTAGTAACAATTAAAAACTTATTACAAGCCCTAATTAGAGCCAATAAAGCGCCACTTGGGTTAACGTCCCAAGGAGCTCATAAAACGTGGCACAGATTGGGTTTCTCCTCACGTTCCAATGCCAAAGATCCTCCTCATGCCCTGACCCCAGTGGAGCAGTGACATTTCCCTGCCCTCCAACCTCCACCTGGCTGCCCTCTCCTCCCAAGGAGTTCTGGAGAGGGAGAAGGTGTCACCCTGCTTTTTCAGCCTTCGGATGATTTACTTTTTGTGGTGGACTCTCTCACGGATTTTCACATAAAACGATCTGTTGTTGTCGTTAACTGTCCTTTCATGTTTGCATTCTTCTCACAGGGAGGAGAGAATTGATGGGACTGTTGGGTTGACCAGTGTGGTTGGAGAGGACAATTTTCACCCTCCAATCCATGGTCACTGCTGGAATTCTATAAATGTCAAGGTCTGTAAAGAAACTGCCCCTTTTTTGCCTTGGACACCTCAGTGTGTGAGTGTCGTTCCTCTTGTGTCGTGTTGTGACATATTTAAATATGGAGATCAAAAACTTACATAAAAACTTCCATGTTTTATCTGCACCAGATCAATCATAGCATCATGGGATGGTTGAAGCTGGAAAGGACCTTAAATCCCATCTGCTCCCGCCCCTCGTAAGGCACACACTGCAGAGAAGTCGGGGCTGATTCACCTCTGACTCCTCCCAGAGCTAGAGGAGGATCCAGTCAAGCCTTAATCAAATTAATTTGGTTGCAACGGCATGTAATTTGGAGAGGGCTAATGACTAATCTGGCTGGGGAACCTGGAGCTCTGATGGCAGGTTCTGGGCTCTGGCTTATTCTTTCAGGCTGTTTTGGTTGTGGTTTTTTTTTTCTTCCTTTGTGAGTAATTTGTGTCCTCTCAGAGTTGTCAGACCTTCCCACGGCTGGCAGGCGAGGAGCCGGTGTAAGAGCCCAGCCAGACAGGCAGAGGGTGCTGCTCATCCTTGTGCCAGCCCCGGGAGGATTCAGCCTCCTCACCCTGGCTCCAGCTGCCCACTGGAGACTCCTCCACGGCAGGAGTTGGAATGGGATGAACACGGAGGGTGGGAAGGGGTCCTAAAGCCCACCCAGTTCCACCCCCGCCATAGGCAGGGACACCTTCCTTTGGACCAGGTCGCTCCAAGCTCCTGCCAACCCAAACCCTAAATGGTTTCAAGGACCCAAATTTTTCTGCACAGCCATAGATGCTGCTCTGTGACACAGAGCATTATTCCTAAATGGGAGTAATGAATCCCAGTTCTTGGGTTGATGCTCAAGGAAACAAGACCACGCTCATTCCCACAAGACCATCTGAATCAGCTCAAAATAGGATCACGGAAGGGTTTGGGTTGGACAGGATCTTGAAGTTCATCCAGTTCCACCCTCTGCCATGGGCAGGGACACCTTCCACCATCCCAGGCTGCTCCAAGGCCCATCCAGCCTGGCCTTGGGCACTTCCAGGGGCAATCCGGAGAAAATCCATTCCAGTGCCTCACCACTCTCATGGGGAGGAATTCCTTCCCAACATCCCATCTACCTCTCCTCTTTTCCAGTTTGAAGCCGTCACCTCTGCTCCCATCTCTCCCTTTCCAAGTCCCTCTCCAGCTCACCTAGAGCCCCTTGAAAGGGGCTCAGAGGTCTCCTTTTCCTTCTCTCCAGGTGAGCACCCCCAGCTCTCCCAGCCTGGCCCCACAGGGGCTCCAGCCCTGGGAGCAGCTCCGTGGCCTCCTCTGGACTCCCCAGCAGCTCCAGGTCCTCCCTGTGCGGGGCCCCAGGGCTGGAGCAGCTCTGCAGGTGGGGTCTCACCTGAGCAGGGCAGAACACCCCCTCCCCTGCTGCTCCTGCTGGGGGCTCAGCCCAGGCTCGGGGGTCTCTGGCCTGGGGCAGATTCCTGCTCACCCACCAGAACCCCCAAGTCCTTCTCCCAGGGCTGCTCCCAATTCTTTCCCTGTTCAATCTGTGTTTGTCCTGCAATCACATTGATCCAGGGCAAGCCCACGTCTCCCCTCCCCTGGGGAGCATCGAGTGATGAGACAAGACAGAAATATCTTCATCTCTCTGCAGTTTATTGTGTGCTGAAGGACCCCGGGGCCTTGGCACCGGCAGGAAGCAGCTGATTCACATGACAGAGGGGGGCAGCAGGGCCACACGCTCCAGGCGGGAAGGAGAGGAGGGAAAAGGATCCATAAAACATGAAAGCTGCCAAATTACTCCATCTGGGGAAGGCGGAGAACTCCGGAGACCTGCGTCCCACTCCTAAGTCTGACTGTGGGACATCATCTATCTCCTTCCTTCTGTTCATGTGGGCTCCTGGCACAGCTGAAGCAGGGTGCGGGGTACCCATGGGGGGCGTGGGGGAAACGCAGGCCTTAGAAAGGGACAGGAAAGAGCAGTTTTCCACGGGCTCCTCCTCAGCTGGTGCAGCAGCCCCGGGGAGCCACGAGGGAGATGTTTCACCCCAGTGGGGCTCAGCGAGGGCCAGGCTGGGCCGGAGGGACGTGTCTCGTTTTCAACCTCACTTTGGGGAGATTTCCCCCAGAAACAGTTTTGTTTCCTCCTGGAGGCCGATGGGGATGGAAGGGGCTGTGCTGCTGGTGGGAGGAAGAGGAAGGTGCTGCTTTCCCTGGGCGGGCGGAGGTGAGGGCTCAGTATTTGACCCCGGAGGATTTGACCGTGGTGGTGGTGACGCATCTCCGCACAGAGGAGGAGCCCCCCCCGGCCATGAAGCTGCCACCCGCCGTGGTGCTGCACATCCTCCCGCTCCCAGAGGAGAAGCCACCACTGAGGATCCCTCCTCCCACTCCACAGCCGCCGCCGAGGACGGTCCCAGCGCCAACTGTGCACACTCCTCCTCCAGCCAGGCCGTTGCTGGTCCCAAAGCTGCCAGACCTGCCTCCACACACGGTGGTTCTGCCCACCACAGCTGGAAAAGAGGGAGAGGCTCACTGAACACCAGGCAGCATCCTGGGAATCTTCAAAAAAAACCCCACCAAGGATAAAGGTAATTCTGCAGGGGAAACTGTGTGCAAATACTTACAGACATTGACGTTGGAGGGGTTCTCCAAGCAGAGCCTGTGTAGGAAGAGGAACATCAATTGTAAATCTATATATGGTTGGAAGTGAAACTCTTCCCCAAATGTTCCTTTTATATCCTGTTTCATATTAGATCAATCAAGCCCCCTGAGAAATATTCCCCGTATGGGGCCATGTTTCTGTTTTGGGCTTCAAAATTTGGAGGAAAAAAGGAAAGTAATCAGATTTCAATGTTCAGTGTGTTGTGAGGGATGATTAAGGATGAATCTGACCCAAGGGGGAACAGAGCCCTGGCTCAGCCCGTGGTGGGAAGTCTCACCTGTTCTCCTCCCCTTCCAGCAGCTTCCTGTACATGGCAATCTCAACGTCCAGCGCGATCTTGATGTTCAGCAGCTCCTGGTACTCCTTCAGCAGGCGAGCCAGCTCCTCCTTGTCCTTGCTCAGGGCACATTCCAGCTCCTCCAGTTTCCTCCTGGCATCCTTGGTGGCCATCTCCCCCCTCTCCTCAGCCTCAGCGATGGCTGACTGTAGATGATGGTTCTGTGGAGAACAAAATAAATTTCTTATTTCTCTCTGCCCACCCTCTACTGGAGCATCCTCATGGTGTCACTCTGTTTTTCTAAAGTTCTGCTAAAGCTTCCTGATGTTTTACTTTTTGTGGTGGAGTTTCTTACGCACTTTTCATGTAAATAATGATTGGTTTGCATTCCTTTCTGGAGGAGCAGAGAATTGATGGACTGTTGGGTTGACCAGTGTGGTTGGAGAGGAAGACCTTCTTCCTCCAATTCCTGGTCACTGTTGGAATTCTATAAATGTTGAGGTCTGTAAATAAACTGCCCCTTTTTGCCTTGGACACCTCAGCAGGAGAATGTCATTCATTTGTGTCAGATTGCGACACTCATGGCACGAACTGGGGGGAGAACGGGAGGAACCCTTGAGATACTGGCCAACCCTCACCTGCTTCTTCACGTTCTCAATCTCTGTCCGCAGCCTCTGGACATTCCTGGACAGCTCCTGGATCTCCATCTTGGTGTTGCGCAGGCTGTCCCCGTGTTTTCCAGCCGTGTTCTGGAGCTCTTCATACTGCAGCCAAGGGGACAAAGACCCGTCAGGGACACAGCTGCCCAACAACTCGGGTGGTTCCCATGCTCCAGGTGCCTCGACCCCTTTCCCAACTCACCCGGCTCTGGTACCAGGCCTCGGCCTCAGCCCGGCTGCTCTGGGCGATCTGCTCGTAGTGACGCCGGACCTCCTCGATGATGCTGTCCAGGTCCAGGTGCCGGTTGTTGTCCATGGACACCACCACGGACAGATCCCGGCTGATTGTCTGCATCTGAGACAGCTCCTGCAACCAAGACATGAGTCAGAGGCACCATCTGATGAGTGAGGGGAGAGAAGAGCAGCAGCTCCAGGCAACCTCTCCAGATCAAACCCACAAAGATTCCCAGTCCAACCTCAGTGTCTTTGGCCACCACACCCTCATTGAGACCTCGCCCAGGGAAAGGGAGAGCTCCTACCTCCTCGTAGATGCACCTCAGGAAGTTGATTTCGTCTGTCAAAGCTCCCACCTTGGCTTCCAGCTCGACTTTGGTCATGTAGGCACAGTCCACATCCTAAAGGAAAGATCCCAGAACTGGACCACGGCTCCCTCGCACTGCACAAGGACTGTTGGCTCTTCCTCTTCAGATCTGCCCTTCTTGGAGCTGAGTCCTTCCCATGTCTTCCCCTCCTGTCCCCCCTCACCCCACCCTTGCTGGTGTCCCCAGACTCACCTTCTTCAGCACCACAAACTCGTTCTCAGCAGCCGTGCGGCGGTTGATCTCCTCCTCATACCTGTGGTGGGGGCAGCACAAGGTGAGGCTCTGAGACCCCAGCCCACTCCACCCACAGGGTCTCCACACCAGCTCTGCTCTCCCTGCTGCTCCCTCCCCGTCTGTCCCCACACTCACTTGGTTTTGAACTCCTCCACGTACTGCCTCATGCTCTGCAGCTCTGACTCCAGCTGGCCCCGCTGCCCCAGCAGAGACTCCAGCCTCCTCCGCAGGTTCTGGATGTAATTCTCAAAGATCACATCCAGGTTCTTCCTCGGCCCCGACGGCCCTTGCTGCTGGAGCAGCTCCCACTTGGTGGAGAGCACCTTGTTCTGCTGCTCCAGGAATCGGACCTACAGCCAACAGAGGGTGTGTGAAACATTCCCAGAGTGACATCCCACTGCTGGGAGCTTTGGGAGGCCATGGGAATCATTCCCCAAAATCTTAACAGGACCATTGCTTCCAAGGGGAAAATTCCTCCCTTTTTTCTCCTTTTTTCCCCTATTATCCTTGAATTCCTCCTCTTTTCTCCTCCTATATTTCTGCTCTCGTTTTTTGTTGTTGCTGTTGGTTTGGTTTTTTTGTTTTTTGGTGGGGATGCTTCCATTCGAATATTATGCATTATTTCCAACACTCGTTGGGATTTTTGACATTAATTTTCCAGAGCATCAGATCCTTTTTCACCTTCCAGTGAATGAAATCCCATTGGTCTCCGTATTCAAGAACATACCTCTTATCAGACACAGAAATTATTCCATATACACGTCATATATTTAAAAAACATGGAACACGCTTACAACCGACACTCTCCCAGTTCAGATAATGTAAAGGGAACTCATCTGCACTTAAACCGAAACAAGAAACAGTTGAAAATTTTTTTAAATTTCATTCCTGGATTTTAAGTTCCTTGAGAAAAAAATTATCCCAGAAAAAGGACAGACTTAAAGAAACGCTTTGGTCACTGAGTATATCCCCATCCCATTGGAGAGAAAACAAATGTGCATCCACCAAACCTGGAGAGAGTTGTTCAGTTTCTATGGGGATGCTATATTTTGACACTTCTCAGGAGGAAACCAGATGGAACCCAATGGAAACAATGACAGCCCAACACTGAGCTGAGAAGGATATTATTTCCCCTCTCCAGAGCACAAGGAATTTCTGCAGTTTTCCCATTCCCAAGCAAATCCAGCTCCAAGCTCTCACCTTGTCGATGAAGGAGGCAAACTGGTTGTTCAGAGTCTTGATCTGCTCCTTCTCCTGGCACTTCACTTGCTGGATCTGGGGGTCAATGTCAACGTGGACCGGCCGCAGGAGGGTCGGGTCCACCTGCACCGGCTGGATGCCTCCGGGGAACCCGGGGCCACATCTGACGGCGCCACCGAAGCCGCCCATTCCTCCACCAATGGCACCTCCTCCAATGCCACCAAATCCTCCTGGAAATCCTCCACCAAAGCCACCAATTCTACATCCGTAGCCGCTGCCGTAAGAGCTGCCCATGGAAATCCTTGTGCTGCCCCCCAGGTTGTGGAGGCTCCGGCTGCTGAACCCTCCACAGCGTCCGCTGCCACCTCCGAACCCCCTGGACGTGGAGAACGAGCTGTAGCTGATCCTGCTCCGGCCGCCGCCTCCAAAGCCACCGCCAACAGCAGAGCAGGAGCTGAACCCCCTTTTGCTCCCAACTCCGAAGCTCCTGCAGACAGACTGACGAGACATGGCTGGTTCTCCTCAGAAGAGCCAAAACGGGGGAAGATGAGGAGATTGAGAGAGCTGAGCTGGTGCTGAGGGCAGAGAGAAGTGCTCAGAGTCTTCTCTGGCTCCACAGCTCCAGGCATTCCCTTTTATCCGCTGCTGGAGGTGGGCTGGGACAGCTTGGGCGTGAAGAGGAAACAAATTTACTGTCTTCATCAGCTTGGTGCGGTTAACAGATTTTTGCCAAATTGGTGACTCCACCCAGAAATCCGCTTCGCTGTGCAGAAGAAGCAGGAGCACCGAGGCAGGTCTCTGTGAGTAAGTGGACTCCCCTATCTTTATGTCATCTGGAAAAATATGTTTTACAAGGATGTTGTCATGTTCTTCCCTCCTCCCTGCGTGCTTCTAACGACTCCACAGGTTGTCTGCCTCCAGGTTTTTCGCCTGACACTCCACACCAGGCAAGGATTTTGGTGAAACCCAGATAGAGTGAGGCTTTCACAATTCCCCCAAGCACACCCCGAATCTCCTTGTTAAGCAGAAAATTCCCCAATGGCTTTCCAAGTGGAAAAATGCTGCATCATTAACGTTTCACAGGGGTCAGCATTTCTGTTTCATCTGGAAAGGAGCTGCTTTGTTCCTTCCTAAGAGCACCAGGTGGGATTTTACCCTCCAAAACGTGTCCCACAAAGTCTGAGACAACAGGTCCTGAGATTCTGAGCACCAGAGCAAGAGAACAGGGATGTCCAGCTCCTTGCTTGTGCTTTTACAATGGCCGTGAGGATTGTCAAACCACAGGGGGTGGAAAGGACGCTCCAGGCAGTAGATGTTGTAATGATGACTGACAATAATGTTTAATTTCATGTACCAGCTCCCCAGCAGTGGATTTGGACTCTGGCATGAAGGACACCTTGCAGGTACCTTCTGAGCCTCACTAATCAAATAAATATTTTACTTGCATTTATTAATTTTATCGGTAAAAAACACCAACAATTCCCTCATTCTTATTTCCTGAAAAAAATTAATAAAAAGGTCAAGGGAAATATATATATATATATTAAAGCACCAAAGTAGTCAAAAAATATCCTGTTTTTAAGCTTCTCAATTGCATGTGTTGAGTTTTCATGGTCACACAGGAGATTTGGGCAGATTAATGTGGTGTGGAAGCATCCCCAGGAATCAGCTAGTGGCCATAGACACAGCAAACACTTGGGCAAACCAGCCCAGGAAAACATTTCCAAAACCACTGGAGGAATCAGAAACACGAATGTCCCTGATTGTCACTGGGAGGGGCTTCTGGAGCCACGGACTGTGTGGAATGAGAGGGAGGGGAGGACGTTACCCCTGATGGGGATTCACCTGTTGGACAAGATTATCCCACCCTGAGGGACTCAGCGGTTGGCAACAGTTGTTTGGCAGTTGAAGGACGCAACAGCTGGCCAAGGATTATTCACCATGAATGGACCAAACAGCTGGCAAAGGGCTCTCCTACCCTTGAGGGACACAAGACATGGTTGGCCAGGGGTTACCCAGGTGTGTGTTCCTGCAGCTGGAGAATGGACAGCACCCCCACAGCATGGAGGGGACACCCTGCCTTCCAAAAGCAGCTGCAATCGAGATGGGATGGTTTCTCCATGCTCTCCATGGTTTCTCCCAGATGGACATTTGAGCTCTCCAGACCATCCTGCAGCCCAGCACACTCACTCATGACGAGCATCCCCGGGGAGCTGCAGAGTGGCTCGGGTTTAGGTGGAGGAAACAGGTTGTTCCTTCTCCTGGCCTCCCTCCCAGCTGCCAAACCCGTGGAATGAAGGCACCAGGACTTCACTGGAACATCCCACGAGGAGGAAGATCTGCAAAGTCAGCCAGATGCCTGGGTGCTGACCACACTCAGCTCCTGCAGATAAGACGCCCAGATTGAGTCACCCTGACGTCTTCAGACAAGATGTGCAGATTATTCCAAACCTGGAGTCACTCCGGCCTCCTTCAGGTAAAACTCGACCGGCAGCTGGGCTCCAGCTGTGCCCTCAGATCTCTTGTGCAAGGAGCTGTGCACAGCAGAATCATCGACACCAAGGCAAAATGTGAACTCGGCAGAAAACGTGGATGGAGACCAAGCCACGCTCCGTCTTCAAATCTGACCCAGCCAATAGCGCAGAGGAGGTGTTGCAATAACTCCTCACAGCAGCGCTACAACGCTGTGTAAAGTTCATTGTAAAGTTTAGAAGAAACAGGCTCTTAAAATTAAACACTGAAACAGGTGATTAAGCACCAAAACAGGTGACTCTTGCCCCAAGCCAAACCTCAAATTGGTCCTGGCACAGCACCAGCTTCACACAGGCATTGCCTACTCAGCATCTTTATTTGGGCCAAACCCAGCCACAATCCCAGCTCCAGCACCCTACAAAGTGGGGAGAACTCTCTCTTCCAAGAGCTCGCTTTCCTGGATCTCTTCCTCTGTCTGCAGCTTCCTGACCCACTCTGGGAACATCAGCAACTCCCAGAGGCTGTTGTGGGACTCTGGAACCACCACTGACAGCCTTTTCTGCCTCTTTGATCTCTCCGGGTGGTGGAGGAACCACAGCACAGCTCAGATCAAACACCCCAGACTCCCAAACCCCCTCCTGAGCTCCTCCAAGTCTCTCCCTCCTGCTCTTGGAGCAGGGATGAGCCACTGGGGAATTCATCGGCTTCCCAGGGAGAGGATGGTACCTGAGCTCATGGAGGGGGTGAATCACCCTCCCCAGCCCGTCGTGTTCCCACGGCTGGAATCACAGCTCATCCTGATTTCGGGATGAGCCTGGAATCATGGCTCCTGCTGGGGCACAGGAGGTTGTGGCTGGCTGCAGCCAGTGGCAGGTGCTTGGCCAGCATCCTGATCCATACTCACCTGGCAGCACTGGTGCCACCTCCTTCGCCTAACGCAGGCCAAAGTCTCCTGCACCTGGAGATGTTCCCAAAGGAACCTCAGAAGCAGCAACTGAATCATGTTGGTTGGTCCAAGGGCTGCGACACCTCCTGCCCAGTGGAAGGTGTCCCTGTTCATGGCAGGGGGGTGGGATGGCAGGATCTTTAAGGTCCCTCCCAACCCAAACCATTCCATTCTTCACTGGTGGTACATGGCTCTCCAGTGCTCCCCCTTCTCTCTGGGTGCCGAGCTGTACATCCCACCTGGCCATCCCACAGCCCAGGTGTGCACCAAAGGCAGGTGCTGGACCAACATCCTGATCCATTGTTATCCACGTCCACCAGCTCTCCCGCCCAAGGGGCTCCTACCCTGCCAAACAAAGACCATTCGGAGGCAGGAAACTCAGATGAGGCTGAGCCAATATCAGCTCCCACCTGCTGCTGCTGATTCTCATCATCCATTAGCCCCTGTGGGTCTCTGCTGGTCTGGCCACGAGGCACTGGGAATGATCCTGCCTAAATCCCAGGACACAGGCTTGGGCAGACTCTTTGAGCTTCCTCAATCCAAGAGGGATTGAGAAAGTCCCTTTCCTAGAGCTTCAGGAATTGGAGTGTTTGCCACATCTGGAGAGATGTGACATGGGCACTGAGGAACTGAGTGCCTTTGTGTGCCCAAAGCTGAGCCCAAAAACCTGGGCAGGGCAGCCTGTATTAGCTCAATGACTGGGAAGATCCTGGACCCCTTTTGCTGGAGGTTTCCAGAGCCAACAACTGCAGAAATCTGCTGTGGGAATAACTGCAGCATTCCAGGGATGAACGGGGTGATTCACTGTGTCAGGAGATGCCTAAAATTTGAGCAGGCTCCTGTATTCCTCGGTTTGGTCTTCTGCTGGCTCACTGAGTGACTGAGCGTGGTGTGAGCTGAGCATCCAGCACCCAGCACCTGGACTTGTGCCCGCAGGTGAGAGCCAGTCATCACCTGAGCTGGGACGCCTGCCCTGCTCCATCCCCACCTGTTTGGCTCCATCGAAGCACAGGTAGGACACACTGAGCAGAGTGACCCCCCCCCCGCTTCCCAACAAAGCCTCCCCAAAGCGCGAACCACCCTGCCCCGAGCGGCTGGCAAAGCAGCGACACAACAACGGCGTGAATGTTCTCTGCGATTTATTGGGGATGGCAACGTCCCGGGGAAGGACGGCAGGACACACACACAGGGGAAGGGAGGCAGGGACACAGGACAGGAGGGCAGAGGAGGAAAGAGGGGTTTTATACACGTTTGCCACAAGAAATGTACAACACAGCAAGGAAGGCAGAGCGGCCCCTCCTGCCAGGCAGCTCCCGGCGCCGGGACACCCACGGCATCACCGCCAAAGCCCCGGCTGGGAACAGGAGCTGGGATGAGCTGGGTGGGAGGGACAGAGTTCATCCCGTTGCCGGACACCGGAGCTGGGCTTTGGGAGGCTGGGCTGCTGTCAGGAGGAGAGAGGAGGCGCTTCTTTCCCTGTCGGCCTTCGGGGCTCAGAATCTCACCCCCGAAGATTTGACCGAGGTGGTGGTGACGCATCTCCGCACGGAGGAGGATCCCCCGCCGGAGCCGCACATCCTGGCGCTCCCCGAGGAGAAGCCCCCACCGTACATCGCTCCCCCCATCCCGCAGCTGCCGCCCATGCTGCCTCCCCCGAAGCTGCTGCCTCCTCC
Organism: Rhadina sibilatrix; assembly: GCA_013400275.1. Lineage (NCBI taxonomy): Eukaryota > Metazoa > Chordata > Aves > Passeriformes > Phylloscopidae > Rhadina > Rhadina sibilatrix. The sequence goes on from VWYO01009101.1 coordinate 28,415, forward strand.
GCAGATGCCGCCTCCTCCCATCCCTCCTCCCATGCCGCTGCCGCCTCCGAATCCTCCTCCCATTCCGCAGCTGCCGCCGCCGAATCCTCCTCCCATGCCGCTGCCTCCGAATCCTCCTCCCATGCCTCCTCTGCCTCCAGAGACAGTCGTCCTGCCCACCACAGCTGCAAGAGAAGCGCAGGTCACTCACCTGTTGCCCAAAAGGACGAGTTCGACCCCTTTCTGAAGGCCCCCAGGGCAGATACTCACAGACATTGACGTTGGACATGCTGTCGTTGCACAGCCTGTGAGGGAAAGTGGGACCAGTTATTCCTCTGGGAAGTGCATGGCTGAGAATCTCCCTTTTTTGCACAAGCTTACATTTCTCAGTTATTCTTAAAAAAATTAACAACCCGTTCAATATTTTTTTTCAGGATTTTCCAATTATTCTTTGAAGAAATGAGCAACCTTTACCTTCACATTCTTTTAAGATGGAAAACCCACTTAAGCATGTTTATGATTAATTTAATTATTATATATTTGGGAATTAGAGCGTGAATGACACAAAATCAACCTTTAGTGTGGATTCAGGGGATTTGCCCACACATCTTATAATCTGTCAAGAATTTAGTCAGACAGATTCCAGTTAAGTACCTGTTCTCTTCCCCTTCCAGCAGCTTCCTGTACATGGCGATCTCAACGTCCAGAGCAATTTTGGTGTTCAGCAGCTCCTGGTACTCCTTCAGCAGGCGAGCCAGCTCCTCCTTGTCCTTGCTCAGGGCACATTCCAGCTCCTCCAGTTTCCTCCTGGCGTCCTTGATGGCCATCTCCCCCCTCTCCTCGGCCTCAGCGATGGCTGCCTGAAGCTGCTGGTTCTGAGGAAGAGAAAACCAATGTGTGAGATCCCTCCTGCCCACCCTCTACTGGAGCATCCTTATGGCCCAAAATGGAGAGAAAACAGGCAAAAATAATCCATCTCCCCTATAGGGCATGAATCCTCATGACTGCATTCCCTCTTACCACCCAGCCCCACCCTGACCCAGCACGCAGCTGTTGCCCAGTGAGGCACTGATGGTCCCTCACCTGCTTCTTCACGTTCTCCACCTCAGCCCGCAGCCTCTGAATGTTCCTGGACAGCTCCTGGATCTCCATCTTGGTGTTGCGCAGGCTGTCCCCGTGTTTTCCAGCCGTGTTCTGGAGCTCTTCATACTGCAGCCAAGGGGACAAAGACCCGTCAGGGACATAGTTGACCAAAAACTCAGGTTGTGCAAACAGCAGGGACTGTCCCAGGAGCCTTGACCCTTTCCCAACTCACCCGGCTCTGGTACCAGGCCTCGGCCTCAGCCCGGCTGCTCTGGGCGATCTGCTCGTACTGGCGCCGGACCTCCTCGATGATGCTGTCCAGGTCCAGGTGCCGGTTGTTGTCCATGGACACCACCACGGACAGATCCCGGCTGATTGTCTGCATCTGAGACAGCTCCTGCAACCAAGACATGAGTCAGAGGCACCATCTGATGAGTGAGGGGAGAGAAGAGCAGCAGCTCCAGGCAACCTCTCCAGATCAAACCCACAAAGATTCCCAGTCCAACCTCAGTGTCTTTGGCCACCACACCCTCATTGAGACCTCGCCCAGGGAAAGGGAGAGCTCCTACCTCCTCGTAGATGCACCTCAGGAAGTTGATTTCGTCTGTCAAAGCTCCCACCTTGGCTTCCAGCTCGACTTTGGTCATGTAGGCACAGTCCACGTCCTAAAGGAAAGATCCCAGAACTGGACCACGGCTCCCTCGCACTGCACAAGGACTGTTGGCTCTTCCTCTTCAGATCTGCCCTTCTTGGAGCTGAGTCCTTCCCATGTCTTCCCCTCCTGTCCCCCCTCACCCCACCCTTGCTGGTGTCCCCAGACTCACCTTCTTCAGCACCACAAACTCGTTCTCAGCAGCCGTGCGGCGGTTGATCTCCTCCTCATACCTGTGGTGGGGGCGGCACAAGGTGAGGCTCTGAGACCCCAGCCCACTCCACCCACAGGGTCTCCACACCAGCTCTGCTCTCCCTGCTGCTCCCTCCCTGTCTGTCCCCACACTCACTTGGTTTTGAACTCCTCCACGTACTGCCTCATGTTCTGCAGCTCTGACTCCAGCTGGCCCCGCTGGGACACAATTGACTCCAGCCTCCTCCGCAGGTTCTGGATGTAATTCTCAAAGATCACATCCAGGTTCTTCCTCGGCCCCGATGGCCCTTGCTGCTGGAGCAGCTCCCACTTGGTGGAGAGCACCTTGTTCTGCTGCTCCAGGAATCGGACCTACAGCCAACAGAGGGTGTGTGAAACATTCCCAGAGTGACATCCCACTGCTGGGAGCTTTGGGAGGCCATGGGAATCATTCCCCATCTGTGTCTCATTCAGACATTCAAGCTCCTGAAGCATTGAGAAGCAATAAAAATTAAATAATGCATGAGAAGCATTATTTAATTTTTTTATTATTAGACAATTAAGTTTTGAGTCATTTTGTACTTCTCCCTTGGTTACAAAGGGATGTTGCTAGTAGAAAATACCATCCCAATTTTCCATAGCATCAGGGTTGGACTTTGCCATCATCTTTCCAGCACTGAAGTGAAGAAAGATGAATTCTTTATTCTCTAACTGCCCATGCATTCTCTTGGGAGGGATTCTTTATTTCTTTGGCTTCTACTTGAAATGAAAGTTATCCAAGCATATTGGAAAGATGTTTAATGCTATGGAGTTTCTAGAATCAGGCTTTGAGAAGAAAGTCTCATCAAAAAGCAAATCCCAGCAATGAGAACTCTTAGGACAATTAAATTTACAATGATGATTTTGCCCTGAGTCACCCAAAATGAGGCTGCAGAAGTGCCTTGGCAAGATAATCCCCAGAACACCCCGCAGGTGTTCTCTTTGAACTTCCATTAGCACAAAACCTCCTCTATTGTTCGGTGCTACTTAATAAAACCCGACTAATTACAACTTGATGCTGAGGCATTGGTCTGACAACTCCAACAGCTGTTGGTAAGTGAAAAAATTCCCATTCCACACCCCAAGGAAGTTGTTTGACATGACACCTCCAAAAAAACCCCAGTCCCAAACTCTCACCTTGTCAATGAAGGAGGCAAACTGGTTGTTCAGGGTCTTGATCTGCTCCTTCTCCTGGTTTTTGACTTGCTGGATCTGGGGGTCAATCTCAACGTGGACCGGCCGCAGGAGGTTGGGGTCGACTTGCACCGGCTGGATGCCTCCAGGGAAGCCTGGACCACCAAAGCCGCCCATTCCACCCATTCCCCCGCTGCCCATTCCGCCACCGAAGCCACCCATTCCTCCACCACCCATTCCACCACCCATTCCACCACCCATTCCACCACACAAGCCGCCCATTCCACCGCCGCCCATTCCTCCGCCACCCATCCCTCCGCAGCTCATTCCGCCGCCGAAGCCGCCCATCCTGCCCCCGTATCCGCCGCCGTAGCAGCCGCCCATGGCGATCCTCCTGCTGCCCCCCGAGCTGTGCAGGCTGCGGCTGCTGAAGCCCCCGCAGTGTCCTCCTCCGCCCCCTCCCCGTGACGAGGAGTAGGAGCTGTAGCTGATCTTGCTGCGGCCACCGCCGCCTCCAAAGCCGCCTCCGACCGCGGAGCAGGAGCTGAACCCCTTCCTCCCGCCGAAGCTCCTGCAGACAGACTGACGAGACATGGCTGGGTTTTTCTGAGCGGAATCAAAATCCAGGAGAGCAGAAAGACCAACGGAGTTGATGCGGGCAGGAAGAAGTCTGCAGAGTCTTCTCTGGCTCCAACAGCTCCAGGCATTCCCTTTTATCCGCTGCTGGAGGTGGGCTGGGACAGCTTGGGCGTGAAGGTGGAAAGCAATTTAGTATTTTCATCAGCACGGGGCTGTTGACAGATTTTCCATGAGCTTTGCTGTATTTGGGGCTGCCCAGAAACACACCCTGTAATCTAGAGGTGAATAAAATACGAGCATCGAGGCAGGTCTCCATGACTAAGTGGACTCTCATATCTTTATGACATCTTGGAAATCAATTTTGTCCATAATTCATTATTCTGCAGCCCCTCATTGGTTATCCAGCCCTCATTAGTGCTTCCCAATAATTCCAGATAGAGATCTCACTATCAAAGCTCCACAGAAAGGCAAAGTTTTGACGAAATCCCAGCTATAATATGGCTTTCACAATTCCTCACACACACCCTTAATCCCCTTTTTATATGTTAAGTTGCCTTCGGAGTTTCAGGAGATGTTTCCCAATCCTGAGTGGGAATTCACAGCACCAAAATTTGAGGAGACTCAGCATATTCTCCTGCTAGAGAGGAAAAACATCTCCGTGGAGCATGTGGTGTCACTGCAACGGGAGTGTCTTCTGCCTGTAGACTAAATTCCCTCCACTTGCAACTCTGCAAATCTGGGACAGCCAGCTGGGGCTTTGGATTATGCTGAAGCAGAGGGAAGAAGGTGACTGGAATAATCTCACTCTCCTCAGGGTTCTGAGGGTGACAGGGAATGACAACTTGAGGAAGAATGAGGGGACACATTGGGAGCCCTTTGGTGACAGTGTCAGGGACAGACAGACAGACTACGGAAGAGGAGCGACAGATGGACAACTCAAAGTGGTGAGGGGTTCCTGCTGCTCTGGTGAACGCCACGACCTCTGATTTACCTGTTTTTTTCCCAAAAATGAGATGACTGACATGGAAAATCCTGCTGCGAAACGGAGCTGTTACAACCCCCAAGGCACAGTATAACCTTTTGCTTCCAAATAATTTATTGGGAAGGGAATGTGGTTTTAAAATGTGGTTTAGAAATGTATTTATAGGATGTGTCTGAAATAAACCCTTTTTTGAGTGTGTGTTGCATGTAAATGAAATTTTAATTATTTACAGAAAATACAAATAATATCAGTGTGTTCCAAAAAAAAAGTAGATTCTAGTTTAAAAGGAAGCCAAGTCTGTAAATACTATTTAAGAGGCATTCTAAAGGTTTTATTTACCTGGATATTATCAATTAAATACCCGAATCATTTAATGAATCAAATAGAAAATGAATGTTCACATTTTCCTAGAAAACAGCACAACACAAGTAATGAAAAAATGACAGAAAATGCATATTCTAGCCCATGAATTGCTTAAAACACGAACTTAAGGCCATTCTGAAGACCTGTGTATGAACACAGACCTTCAGAAGGAATTGTCAGAGTCTCCGATGAGATCTGGGCAACTAAACGTGATCTGAAAATATCACAAGAAACCAAAATGTCCCAGACAATCAGTGGGACAGGGGTTCTGAGCCCCCTGGTCTGCATGGAGCAGGGTGTGAGGGAGGGGAGAGCATCACCCTCGAGGGAGTCAGCGGCTGGCCGAGGGTTATCCCACTCCTGAAGGACTTGGTTGGATCTGGCCGAGGGTTATCCCACTCCTGAAGGACTTGGTTGGATCTGGCCGAGGGTTATCCCACTCCTGAAGGACTTTGTTGGAGCTGGCCAAGGGTCATCCCACTCCTGAAGGACTTGGTTGGAGCTGGCCGAGGGTTATTCCACACCTGGGGGCTCTGGAACGCTTCAACAGGAGCTGTCCCACTCCTAAGTCCTGGTTGGTCAGGAGTTGTCTCCCTCTCAAGGCATTCAGGTAGGAGTTGGCCAAGGGTTGTCCCACCCTTGAAGGACTCAAAAAACACTTCTCCAAGAGTCATCCCACCCTCAATGGACTCCGGTAAGAGTTGGCCAAGGATTGTCCCACCCTTGAGGGACAAGGTTATCCAGCTTTGAGGGGGACCAACCAGGGGGACCAGGGCTGGCCAAGGGTTACCCAGGTGTGTGTTCCTGCAGCTGGAGAATGGACAGCACCCCCACAGCATGGAGGGGACACCCTGCCTTCCAAAAGCAGCTGCAATCGAGATGGGATGGTTTCTCCATGGTCTCCATGGTTTCTCCCAGATGGAGATTTGAGCTCTCCAGACCATCCTGCAGCCCAGGACACTCACTCATGACGAGCATCCCCGGGGAGCTGCAGAGTGGCTCGGGTTTAGGTGGAGGAAACAGGTTGTTCCTTCTCCTGGCCTCCCTCCCAGCTGCCAAACCCGTGGAATGAAGGCACCAGGACTTCACTGGAACATCCCACGAGGAGGAAGATCTGCAAAGTCAGCCAGATGCCTGGGTGCTGACCACACTCAGCTCCTGCAGATAAGACGCCCAGATTGAGTCACCCTGACGTCTTCAGACAAGATGTGCAGATTATTCCAAACCTGGAGTCACTCCGGCCTCCTTCAGGTGAGACTCAACTCCAAGCTGATCCTTCAGATCTCTTACACGAGGAGTTGAACATGGTAAGATCAACACCAGGAAAATGTGAACTCGGCAGAAAACGTGGATGGAGACCAAGCCACGCTCCATCTTCAGACCTGACCCAGCCAAGAGCTTCCATCACGGATCTTGCACAGAGGAGATGTTTCAATGGCTCCTCGCTTGGCACTACAGTGCTGTGTTCTGGATTTTAAATCTGAGAAGAAACAGACTCTTAAAATCAAGCACCAAAACAGGTGACTCCTGCCCCAAGCTGAACCTCAAACTGCTCCTGGCACAGCACCAGCTTCTCAGAACTTTCTCAATATCTTGTTGGGCCAAATCCAGCCACATTCCCCAGTCCTGGCACCCTCCTACTGGGCTCCCAAATGGAGAATTCTCTCTACCAAGAAGCCTGTAGTCATTCCCCGTTGCCTTTCCTGGATCTCTTCCTCTGTCTGCAGCTTCCTGACCCGCTCTGGGAACATCAGCAACTCCCAGAGGCTGTTGTGGGACTCTGGAACCACCACTGACAGCCTTTTCTGCCTCTTTGATCTCTCCGGGTGGTGGAGGAACCACAGCACAGCTCAGATCAAACACCCCAGACTCCCAAACCCCCTCCTGAGCTCCTCCAAGTCTCTCCCTCCTGCTCTTGGAGCAGGGATGAGCCACTGGGGAATTCATCGGCTTCCCAGGGAGAGGATGGTACCTGAGCTCATGGAGGGGGTGAATCACCCTCCCCAGCCCGTCGTGTTCCCACGGCTGGAATCACGGCTCATCCTGATTTCGGGATGAGCCTGGAATCATGGCTCCTGCTGGGGCACAGGAGGTTGTGGCTGGCTGCAGCCAGTGGCAGGTGCTTGGCCAGCATCCTGATCCATACTCACCTGGCAGCACTGGTGCCACCTCCTTCGCCTAACGCAGGCCAAAGTCTCCTGCACTGTCACCCTGTTCTTCTCTGTTTTTCTAAAGCCTTCTGTGTTTGCACTTTTGTGATGGAGTTTCTCATGCACTTTCATGTAAATAATGGTTGTTTTGAATTCCTTTCTGGAGGAGGAGAGAATTGATGGACTGTCATGTTGACCAGTGTGGTTGGAGAGGACAATTTTCATCCTCCAATCCCTGGTCACTGTTGGAATTCTATAAATGTTGAGGTCTGTAATTAAACTGCCCCTTTCTTGCCTTGGACATCTCAGTGTGTGAGTGTTGTTTCTTTCATGTCAAATTGTGACGCTGCACCTGGAGATGTTCCCAAAGGAACCTCAGAAGCAGCTACTGAATCACATTGGTTGGTCCAAGGGCTGCGACTCCTCCTGCCCAGTGGAAGGTGTCCCTGTTCATGGCAGGGGGTTGGGATGGCAGGATCTTTAAGGTCCCTCCCAACCCAAACCATTCCATTCTTCAGTGATTCCAGATCTCCAACCTGGGCTCTTGTTCCTCATTGTTCAGCTGGAGGATCCTGATCCCACCATTCCCTGTATATGTTTGTGTCTCATGCTGAGAGTCAAGAGCTTCAGGCTGGGGTACCTGCCCTGATCCGTCCCCATCACTGATCTGTTCCCTCAAAACACAGGCACTGGCAGGAGAACCTCCCCCTCCCACCCTGCCCAGAACAGCTCCCAAAGCAGCAACACAACGACATCATCGATATTCTCTGCAATTTATTGGGAATGGCAACATCCCAAGGAAGGAGGGCAGGCCACAGAGGAGGGGCGGAGGTGGGGACAGTGCATCTCTCACTGTGTCAGGGGAGCCGGGCACTGAAGGACAGTTTTGGTCTCCTTAGGGATGGTCCAGGTGTGTGTGAGGTGTCCCAGGTGTCACCAGGAGCCAGGACAGGTGGACTGGAATCTGGAGCTCCAGGGAAGCTCTTGCTTGGCAGCACACCTGGGGCTCCCAAGTGAGCAAAGCTGCCCAGAAGCTCCACCCTGGGCCAGCTCCTCCCTCTGGCCACCCCCTGAGATGCCCCCTCCCCAAGGAACTGTCCCGCTTGACCCACACCCGCGCTGACCCCAAAGGCCTGCAAAGGGAGTAGCAGGATGGACACGCACTGAAGCACCCCGGGGACACAGGACAGGAGGGCAGAGGAGGAAAGAGGGGTTTTATACACGTTTGCCACAAGAAATGTACAACACAGCAAGGAAGGCAGAGCGGCCCCTCCTGCCAGGCAGCTCCCGGCGCCGGGACACCCACGGCATCACCGCCAAAGCCCCGGCTGGGAACAGGAGCTGGGATGAGCTGGGTGGGAGGGACAGAGTTCATCCCGTTGCCGGACACCGGAGCTGGGCTTTGGGAGGCTGGGCTGCTGTCAGGAGGAGAGAGGAGGCGCTTCTTTCCCTGTCGGCCTTCGGGGCTCAGAATCTCACCCCCGAAGATTTGACCGAGGTGGTGGTGACGCATCTCCGCACGGAGGAGGATCCCCCGCCGGAGCCGCACATCCTGGCGCTCCCCGAGGAGAAGCCCCCACCGTACATCGCTCCCCCCATCCCGCAGCTGCCGCCCATGCTGCCTCCCCCGAAGCTGCTGCCTCCTCCGCAGATGCCGCCTCCTCCCATCCCTCCTCCCATGCCGCTGCCGCCTCCGAATCCTCCTCCCATTCCGCAGCTGCCGCCTCCGAATCCTCCTCCCATGCCGCTGCCTCCGAATCCTCCTCCCATGCCTCCTCTGCCTCCAGAGACAGTCGTCCTGCCCACCACAGCTGCAAGAGAAGCGCAGGTCACTCACCTGTTGCCCAAAAGGACAAGTTCGACCCCTTTCTGAAGGCCCCCAGGGCAGATACTCACAGACATTGACGTTGGACATGCTGTCGTTGCACAGCCTGTGAGGGAAAGTGGAGACTTTAATTACCCAACAAAAGAGAGGTTGTAAAAACTTTAAACTGTGTTTCCGCTATCAAATAATTTACCAGATTCACCCTCCTAAGCTGCTTTGGAATCACTAAAGGGCTGGAGAAGGGAAGGTGTTGGCAATTCCTCTTTACAATGTGGTTTCTCCAGACTTCAGGTTCATTAAAAACTCAGCAGTGCCAGGGATGGGGCAGCAGCTCTGCCACCCCCAGGGAGCCACCTGTGGGTCCTGACCCCTGGAATACCCCACAGCATCCATCATAACATCCTCCTGTTAGCCCAAAGAACTGGTCTGGGATTGCAGTCAGTATCCCAGGTGTCCAGTGGAGACCACAACACCCAGTGAGAGCTCAGTTGTTCACCTGTTCTCCTCCCCTTCCAGCAGCTTCCTGTACATGGCAATCTCAACGTCCAGCGCGATCTTGACGTTCAGCAGCTCCTGGTACTCCTTCAGCAGGCGAGCCAGCTCCTCCTTGTCCTTCTGCAGGGCACTCTCCAGCTCCTCCAGCTTCAACCTGGCATCCTTGAGGGCCATCTCTCCCCTTTCCTCAGCCTCAGCGATGGCTGCCTGCAGCTGATGATTCTGGGGAGCACAACAGGAGCTTTCTCAGACCTCATTTTGTCCCTAATGATCAGTCCTCAGACCTCCAGGAGGAGAAGTCAGGAGGCAAATAAACATCTGCATAAAGTGAACTTGGGGCGTTGAAAGGTTTCTGCCCCACCCGTGGCCATTTGTGATCCAACCTGCTGCCATCTTTCCCCGAGACACCAACCAGCCCCTTCCTTTCTTCATGCCCTCGATCTCATCCCCGAGACACCAACCAAGCCCTACCTGCTTCTTCACGTTCTCGATCTCAGCCCGCAGCCTCTGAATGTTCCTGGACAGCTCCTGGATCTCCATCTTGGTGTTGCGGAGATTGTCCCCGTGCCGGCCGGCCGTGCTCTGCAGCTGCTCGTACTGATGGCACCAGGACAGAGCCACCCATCAGTAACACGTTCCTGGTGCCCTTGGGAGATTTGTCCCCAGCTTCAGGGGTGGGGTGACGCTCTCAGGACCCCCTGAGCTGCTGATGGTTGGCCAGCTCAACGTTCAAGGTGGCTCTGGGTCTCAGTCATGGGGTTTGAGCTTTGAAATGGATCTTATCATCTCTTGGCTTCTGAAAAGCCACTTGGGCGGGAATTTTCTCATTAAGGTGCATTTTGGGCTGGTCTTATTGAGAGGTTTTGATGCCTTAGTTTTCATATTCATATCTTATTTCGTATTGCCTGTACTGCATTAGTATATAACTCTGAACTTCATATAAAGTGTGAGCAAGTTCTCCTCACAGCTCAGTCAGACAAAACAATCCTTTTCCAGCCTGAGAACCAAGGACACTGCTGCAGCTTCACACCCAAAAAGTGCAAACAACAGCGAGCTGAGGAGACTAAACTGGGAGGATGGGACTTGGTAACCTGTAGCTGTCATTGGACAATTAACCCAATATGTAAATGGACCAAAACTTATAAAAGTGTGAGACCTTGTGACCCATCATCCATCTTGGGTGTAGCCTCGGCCGGGCTCTTGTACTGCCCAAGGTGTATTCTTTGTAGGCCTTTTTAATAAATATCTACTTTATTCGTTTAACACTGCCCAGCCTCTTGTCTAGGTAGCCTCTCAAGTTTGTGCCACACACCTCAGTGAGTTTAGCTGGCATTGGGAACAGAGGGTCAGATCCCTCAAAAGCAGCTCAGTCCCCCCAGGCCTTCCTTGCACCACAAGCTCCAGCCCTGTTAGCTTGAAGAGGTGTCTCACCCAGCCACGAATTATTGCAAATCACCCAGCCACACCCAGGAGTCTCGACTGCTCCCTGACTCACCTGGCTCTGGTACCAGGCCTCGGCCTCAGCCCGGCTGCTCTGGGCGATCTGCTCGTACTGGCGCCGGACCTCCTCGATGATGCTGTCCAGGTCCAGGTGCCGGTTGTTGTCCATGGACACCACCACGGACAGATCCCGGCTGATTGTCTGCATCTGAGACAGCTCCTGCAACCAAGACATGAGTCAGAGGCACCATCCCAAGCCTAAATCCGCCCAGGCACCCCATCCAGCCTCAGTGTCCTTGGCCACCACACACCTGATGAAAATTTTGGCCCCCTCAGGGGAAGGGAGAGCTCCTACCTCCTCGTAGATGCACCTCAGGAAGTTGATTTCGTCTGTCAAAGCTCCCACCTTGGCTTCCAGCTCGACTTTGGTCATGTAGGCACAGTCCACGTCCTAAAGGAAAGATCCCACAGAAAATAGTTTTGTTTCCTCTTGGGAATCCTTCAGGCTTGTGGGAATCGCTGTCTGTGCTGAGGGTTTGGTGTTATTCACTGGGACATCATTATGTTTATGCATAATTCCATAACCATATATATAAATAATTAATGAACAATGTTATGGTGTCGTTTAATCATGCAAATTGAACATCAGGGATTCCAGATATCAGCTGGAAGATCTTAGCAGCTCCACAATTCCCATTCAAGCACTGGTAAAACCAGATATCGAGGGATTATTTTGTGCTGCCTGTGACTCACCTTCTTCAGCACCACGAACTCGTTCTCAGCTGTTGTGCGCCGGTTGATCTCTTCCTCATACCTATGGAGAGGAAAAGTGCAAATTGAGCTCCTGGACCTTCCTGCCTAAGGCCATGAGAAGCAAACTAAAAGGGAAAAAAACCCCCAAATCTCTAAATTAAAATATTTAGGCTGAAAAACTATCTCCACTCTCACCATAAAAAGCAGTCGGGGAAAATTAAAGTGACCATAAAGCTGATTGAGCTGCTCCTGGCTCCACACTCACTTGGTTTTGTAATCCTCGACGTACTGCTGCATGTTCTGCAGCTCCGACTCCAGCTGGCCCCGCTGCGCCAGGATTGATTCCAGCTGCCTCCGCAGGTTCTGGATGTAATTCTCAAAGATCACATCCAGGTTCTTCCTCGGCCCCGACGGCCCTTGCTGCTGGAGCAGCTCCCACTTGGTGGAGAGCACCTTGTTCTGCTGCTCCAGGAATCGGACCTACAGCCAAGACACAGAGGAGCACACCATCACACGGGAGCAGCTCCCACCAACACATCTCTTGCACCACTCAGAAAGATTTGCATGGTGATGACAGAACAGATTAACTCTGGATTTTTAAACTTCTGTTGGTGCCTAAGCTGCAAAAGCGGGAAAAGAAGGAAATTTCTAATAATTTTCTACTCAAAGGAGCTTTTACACATTGCCCTTACTCCAAGTCCATCCCCATCACAGGCAGCCTCCAGCCTAGATTTAAAAGCCTGGAGATTTGAAAATAAAGAGAAAAATGTATAAGTTAATACTTAAGTGGGAGGGGTTTTGGGCAGAGAGTGGTGGAGGAGGGAGAATCTGTGCCCGAAACCTGCGGAGGTTGGAGGTGTTGAACCTGCTTGTGAGAGTAACCTCAGAGCAGAGCTTGGTGCAACAGGGCAGATGAAAGCCCTGGAGACATTGCTTTGATCTCGTATGGAGGAGAGATTCCCATCTCTTCCCTTAATGAAAAGGCTCTGCTCAAGCTGCTCTGCCTGCTGGGAATTAGCTCTGGAAGGACATTTCTGCGCAACTTGGAGGTTCCTCCTAATTTTGGCCTTAATCAGGCAGAATCCCACCCTCTCACCTTGTCGATGAAGGAGGCAAACTGGTTGTTCAAGGTCTTGATCTGCTCCTTCTCCTGGTTCTTAACTTGCTGGATCTGGGGGTCAATCTCGACATGGACCGGCCGCAGGAGGGTCGTGTCAATCTGCACTGGCTGGATCCCAGGGCCACCTCTCCCAGGGCCACCCATGCCAAAGCCTGGGCCACCGAAGCCACCCATCCCTCCACCACCCATCCCGCCACCAAAGCCCCCCATTCCTCCGCTGAAGCCACCCATTCCCCCTCCACCGCCCATTCCACCTCCAC
>VWYO01009101.1:44196-55176 GCA_013400275.1 Rhadina sibilatrix
TTGGTTGTTTTCTCCTCCTGTGGGCGGGAGGACAGGATCTGAAAGTTCTCTGGTTCCCAGGGGAGGAGAGCTCCCGAGTCAGCAAAGGCAGAGCCCCGAGCCCCTGGGGAGAGAGCGCCGAGCGTTGAGTCACGGCCGCCGCTCCAGCCAAGCTTAGGAAATCCAACTGGGACCGGGGTATCGACATCACCTCCCGGCTCAAACACGACGGTGATGCCTCAGATCTCAGCTCTCATCGTTTCAAATCCTGTGCCGCCCAAGGATGCAGTTCTGAGCCTCACGCACTCAGTGCCGTAAGCTCTCTTCACAGAACAAGCAGACAAAACAAATCTTTTCCTGTTCAGGACCAAGGACAACTTTCAGCCCAAAAAGCACAAACAAGGGTGGGCTGGAGGGAGGAACAAGAAGGATGGGACCTCACAACTTGCAGCTGGAATTGGACAATTAAACCCCAATATGCAAATGGAGCAAAACTGATAAAAATGTAAAATCTCGTGACTGGGCAGCCATTTTGTGTGGCCATTGCTGACCCACCCTGGGTGCAGCCTTGGTCAGGATCCTGTAACGCCCAGGGTGGGTCCTGGAAACCTTTTAATAAATATCTACTTTAATAAATCTCTACTTTATTCTCCAGCTCTGTCCAGCCCCTGTTTCAGGTCAGCCTTCCTAAGGCATCAACGGGCAGAGGTGGAATGGCTTGGGTGGGAAAGGAGTGGACAGATCCTCCCATCCCACCTCTGCCATGGGCAGGGGCACCTTCCACTACACCACATTACCCCAAGTCATGTCCAGCCTGGACTTGGGCACTTCCAGGGATGCAGCAGCCACAGTTCCTCTGGGAAATCCATTCCAGGGCCTCCCCACCCTGACAGGGAGGAATTCCTTCTTGATAGCCCATCTAACCCTGCCTTCTTCCAGCTGGAAGCCATCACCCCTTATCCCATCATTTCAGGCCCTTTCCAAGTCCCTCTACAGCTCTTATGGAGCCCCCAGTGAAGGAAAATGACCTTCAGAGGTCACTTCTCACCCAAACTGTTCCATGATGCTGTGAAAATAAACAGGCCTTGAATAACTGAGAGGAAACCATGAAATCACAGAATCATAGAATGGTTTGTGCTGGAAAGGACCTTAAAGTCCATCTTGGTCCATCCCCTGCCATGGGCAGGGACGAATCCTGATGAATCCAACCCTGTTTTCAGACCACAGAAAACATTTTCTCTCCTGCAACCAGAGGAGGGAATTATATCACCTCTGTGTCCGGCCTGGGAGAATTTTTCCCTAATTGCTGGTGCCATCCCAGCAACAAAAGGGGAGGGATTGGTATGTGTGTTTGTTTTAGCAACTGCCCTTTGGGCTCCTGGAGAAGCCCTTTGTCTCTCCTCAGGCAGGAGTCACTGCTGGGAGTGAGTTTGGATTGGGGTGACTCCCAGGGATTGGGGTGACTCCCAGGGACTGGGGTGACTCCGAGGGAAGTCAGGGCCTTTGCATTCAACACCACTTCAGGTCACTTTTACAACTCCCCGAATGTTTAACAACGGCTCAAACCATGTCCCCACCCAAGCAGTGACAAGCCTGTGCTGGCAGCGTTGTGACATTCCATTGTGACATTCCAGCTGGCACTGGATGTCTTCAGCCCTTACCAGATTCTCCCGGAATATGGGAGAAACGGGATGAGTCAGCCCAAGCACAGTCTGTGGCTGGCCAGGGATGTGATTCAAGGTCTCCTGAGCAAGAGGTCAAACCACAGCAGGAGTCTGGGAATCAAAATTTATCCAAATGCTCTGCTTTCGGGGAGAGGTGGGGCTTGATGGAGCCAGGGAGGGGGAAGATCCTGCTCTTCCCCGTCGTCTCAGTTACCTTTTGGAGATGCCTTAAGAGCAATCCATGGATCCCTGGTGAGCCCAGACAGCAGGAAAAGCTGCAGGGCTGGCTCCAAAATCATGGATACCAAGGAATTAGCTCCAAATTATCTGGAGGGGTGATGAGCACTCTTTCTGATCCCACACCAACCATTGTAGGATGCCCTAAACACTTGGAGCTGTGCAAAGAGTGCCCTGGGAGCTCCAGCTGCGGCACCGCAGTCCTGAGGCCACCTCAGAAGACAGAGTGGGCAGTTGTGTGGTCAGGCACAGTGGCCAGGGAGAGGTGGGATAGCTGTGGAACATCCCAAACTGGCTAACTCTGGCATGGAAAGGGCTTAGGAAGAGAATGAGGAAAGGAAGAGTCTCCTGAAATCCAGAGAATCTGAAAGTCTGCTGAGAGCTGGTGGGGACAATGGGAAATTAACCTCTGCCATGTCCTGAGATCCTGCAGGACAGAGAGGAGGATCTGGGGCTGCCTCTTTCTCTCTGCCAGGAGTGGGCTCATTCCCAGGGCTGTCACCAAAGACACCCCTGATTGTGTCACTGCCACTCTGCACCCCCAAATCCCTTCACCCTCCCTGGTGAGACCCTCCTTATTCCTGCAAAACTCACCAACTCCCCACAATTTTGGAGACAGAGAGGGGTGAGAGGAGACCCGGTTGCACCTTCACCTGAGTTCCTTTGAATTCAGACTTCAAAGGGCAGGAGAAAGTCAGGAAGTGTTTTCAGATCTCGTCAGAAGACGAGACTTGTTACAACATGAAACTCTTTGGTCGGGGAGAAAACCACACCAGGTTTCTGCCTCTCGTGTTTATTGGGGGATGGCACATGCCAAGGAGAAAGACTTAAGCAAACATACACGACTGCTCCCATGGTCCCAAGGAAAAGGCGAACCCTGAGTAAAAATAAACATTTTACAACAGCCCGAGCGAAACTTGGGGGGGGGGGAAAGCAAACCAAAAGTCACTTGGGTGAGAAACATCTTCGGCTGGGCCAAGGCACCAGGAGGAAATTCCTGTTTTAGAGCTTGAGCTGCGGCTGATGGGTGGCACTGATTAAAGCTGCACCAGGGCTGGATCCAGCACAGGAGCTTGAGAGAAGCTGAGGCTTCCTTCCACACCCGGAGCTGCTTGGATCCATCCATCCCCGCTCCTGCCTGTGGCCGGGCGCCTCTCGCTTGGAGGGTGCTGCTCCACAGGCTCATCCCAGCCGGGTTTGGGGCTCCCCATGAATGTGCAGGTCCCGCTCCAAAGCAGACCTGGGCACCTTTGATCTCCAGCAGCTGGAGGGGAGCAGAAGGGATTGAGCTGTTCTTGGCTGCTGTTGGGAGTCTCAGTCCTCAGCGGGTGGATTTGGCCGTGTTTGTCTCCTGCCCACAGCTCGAGGGGTGGTTTAAGGTGCCGTCAGTGCCCATCGCTCGGTGATCACTGGGGGCTCATCGTGCAGTTTGCTTCCTTTCTCCTCTGCGTGCCGGGGTCGGGGGTTGATCCCTTTCCTACGCCCTCCGGCCGGTGGGGCTGCTGTTCCTCAGGATGCTGCCAGATCCCCCCACCACCACCGAATTAGATCTTTCACCCAGGGAGCCAAACCCACCTCCAGCACCAAATCCGCCCCCTCCCAGGCTGAAGCATAAACCAGCACCGCCCGTGTTGCAGCTGCCTTTCCCACTTCCAAAGCCAATTCCTCCTCCTCCAAGGCACAATCCGCTGCCGTATCCACCTCCCACGGAGCTGCTGCCGCCCACCACGGCTGCAGAGAGGAACAAAAGGCACCAGGTTACTTCTGATGCCACCAAGAAGTTTGGGAGCAGAGATCCCAGCCCGCCACACTCCCGTGGGAACAGTACTTACAGATGCTGACGGAGCTCTGGCACTCTCCAGACATTCTGCAAGGAAAAGAGGTGGAGTGTCAGATCCAGCCAGAGCATCTGGAGTGGTCCAGCTCCATGAAGTCAGGATTGGTCCCCTGGCACAGCCACAGGACCATGGTCCATGGCTTTATGAAGACGAAGGCACACATCTTTCCCACTGGGTGATCAGGATACATTGGAATTCTTGCTGTTTCCCACCCACCTGCACTCCTCGCCCTCCAGCAGCTTCCTGTAGGTCGCGATCTCCACATCCAGGGCCAGCTTGACGTTCATGAGCTCCTGGTACTCCCGGAGCTGCCGGGCCATGTCGGCCTTGGCTTTCTGCAGGGCTGTCTCCAGCTCGGTCAGTTTGTCCCTGGCGTCCTTGAGGGCCAGCTCCCCGCGCTGCTCCGCGTCCGCAATCGACGTCTGAACGGTCTCGCACTGGAGGGCAAGACATGGATGGGATGAGTGGGGTGGAGGCAGCCAGCGAGATATGAAACCATGACCCCAGATCAGAGAAATGTGTCATGGTTTGGGCTGGACAGGACCTTAAAGATGATCTGGAGCATGAGCAGGGACACCTTTCTATCCCAGGTTGCTCCAAGCCACGTCCTACCTGGCCTTGGACACATCCATGGATGGAACATCCATAATTTCTCTGGGCAACATGTGCCAGAGCCACTCAGGCCCAGCTATCCCCAGGTCCCTCCCATACCCAACAATTCCCACCACACTTATTTCCCTTCAGGGAATTTCGAAAGGGCATGAGCAGGAGGTCATCCCCATCGCTCAAAAACCATAACCCCCACCTGCTTCTTCACACTCTCGATCTCAGCCCGGATCCTCTGGATCACGCGGTTGAGCTCTGAGATCTCGCTCTTGGTGTCCTTGAGGCTGTCCCCGTGCTTGCCCGCGGTCGCCTGCAGCTCCTCGTACTGGTGGGATGAAGCAGGAGGAGCAGGTTAGATAGGGTTACGTGACCACTGTCACCTCGCAGCTGCTCCTGCATCACCGCAGAGAAGCCAAGGAGAGCGAGTCTGTGCCGGGTCCACTCTGGATGGACCAGCGCCAGCAATAATCCAGATCTCGCCGTGGCCTGAGCTGCCACCAGTAGCCCTCCCACCCCCTTGGACACTGGAGAAGCCCAGCAGTGTCTGCCACCCTCACCTTGCAGCGGTACCAGGACTCGGCCTCCAGCCGGCTGCGGTTGGCGATCTCCTCGTACTGCGCCTTCACCTCGGCGATGATGCTGTCCAGGTCCAGGCTCCGGTTGTTGTCCATGGTCAGCACCACCGAGGTGTCAGACACAGTCTTCTGCATCTGGCACAGCTCCTGCAGGTGACACCAACCCGGATTTAGCCCTTCCAGAGCTTCCTTCTGGAGCCACCCCCATCCCCGTGTCCCTGGAATACTCACTGCCTCGTAAAGACACTTGAGGAAGTTGATCTCATCTGACAGAGAATCCACTTTTCCCTGGAGCTCCACCTTGGTCATGTAGACTCCATCCACGTCCTGCAGCAGAGATGGGATGAGGAAACCTGCCCAGCACAGACCCATTAATCTAAAATTTCATGGAATCATGGAAGGGTCTGGGTTGGAAGGGACCTTGAATGCAATTCCACCCCCTTCCATGGGCAGGGCACCTTCCCCTCTCCCAGGCTGCTCCAAGCCCCCTCCAGCCTGGCCTGGGACACTTCCAGGAGTCCAAGCCCTTGGACACTTCCAGGGCTGTGGGCAGCCACAGCTTCTCTTGGAAATCCATTCCAGGGCCTCCCCATCCTCACGGGGAAGAATTCCTTCCCAATATCCCGTCTATCCCCTCCCCTCTAGCAGTAGGAAGCCATTCCTCCTTATCCTGTCACTCCAGGCCCTTGTCCAAAGTCCCTCTCCAGCTGCCCTGGAATCCCTTTAGGTAAAAAACAAGGACTTGACCTTTTTCAGGAGCACAAATTCGTTCTCAGCTGCCGTCCTTTTGTTTATCTCCTCCTCGTACCTGTGGATGGGAAGGAGGGAGATGGAATCTGGCTGCTTGCTTTGGCTCCGGCTCAGGCTAATGAACATTGTTGGCCTCAGACTCATAAACTCGGCAAAAATAGATCTGCCACGAGGGAGATTTATGGACAGGGAATTGCACTTCGCCTTTCAGGACAAGCCCTGGCTCCTGCGTCTCCAGCGCCTGGGTGAGGAAAGCCTGGAAAGAGGAATTCTGGCTCTGCTAAAGTGAGTCCTGGCACCTGCAGCCACTCCAAGCTCCTTCTGTGAGATCCAAGAACCTTCAGCTCCTCACAGGAATCACGGAATCTCCTGATTTGGAAGGGACTTACAGGGATCCCCCTGTAATCCCAAATGGACCCAAATTTTCCAGATGCTCATCTCCAAATATAAAGTCAATTTTCACCCAGCAACCTCTGTTTGATCCCAGGTCTTGTGGATTCTGGTGATTCCCAGACTTCCTTGCCCACTGTCTTTTGTAATTCCTCAAGCGGATTAATTTCTCCAGTCTTTGTTCTACTTTTTCCAACTGGACACATTTTATAGTTCATATTTATAGACTAAAATAAATCATATATTATAATAAAAAATCCTCAAATCCTGAGTGATATTATGTGAAGGAATCGTGAGAAAATCCATGAGGAAATTAGAGTTGGGTTTAGCAACTGCTCAGTTCATTGAATCATAATGTCACTGATTCTTAAGGAATTCCGTCTTGAGGAAGACAAAGAGTGGAGGATCCTCCTTCAGGAAGAAGCACAAATCAAGCGGTATATTGAGAAAATCTGAGAAATACCTTGAGAAAGTCCCACTTTTCATCCAAACTCACTTTCTCCGAAACATTTTAACATTTTCTAACCATCGAGGGAAAAAAAAAAAATCAGTATTGACCATTATCAATCTTTCAGTTTTTTTGGGGCTGCTTGAAGCGAGTTTTTCCTCTCGGTTTATTCGCCACCAGACACCCCAAACCACCTACTTTGTCTTGAAGTCCTCCACCATGTCCTGGAAGCTCTTCAGCTCAGTCTCCAGCTGGTGCTTCTCACTGGAGAGACAATCCAGCTGCTTCCTCAGCCCGCTGATGTAGGTCTCAAAGAAGGGGTCCAGGCTCCTGCCGCCCGTCCCTGCCCCACCCTGTTCCTGCAGCAGCTTCCACTTGGTCTCCAGGACCCGGTTCTGCTGCTCCAGGAACCGGACCTAAACAGGTGGGAGGAGAGTCAGGTTCTTCCTTCCAAAATCCCATTTTTTAGTTGATCCCCCCCGACGTGTTTTCCATAATTTATTCCCATTTAATGCGTGATAACTCCCCAGCCCTACGGGACAGGTAGCACTGCAGTGGATGGGGTGAGTGGGCAAAAGGGGAGGGGGGGTCACATCCCCTCCACAATTTTGGAGCCTCTAACCAGGGGAAACACAGTGAACTTCATGGGTTTGGCATCTTCTTGCTCAAAATGGCCAAAAAAAGTCCCAGCATCTTCAAAACAGATCGAAACATCCAAAAAGCCCAATCACCTCCTTAAAAATCGCCTAAATCACTACATATCCCATCTTCTCCTTAAAAACAGCCCAAAACACCCCAGGTCCCAACATCTCCTTAAAAATATTCCCCCAAAAATCCCACCTTCTCCTTTAAAATAGCCCAAGTCACCCAAAATCACATCTTCTCATTAAAAGTAGCCCAAAGCACCCAGAATCAAATTAAAAATAGCCCCAAATGCCAAAAAAAAAAAAAAAAAATCACTTTCTCCTTCAAAGTAGCCCAATGTTCCCCTTAAAACAGCCCATTTTCCCCCTAAAACAGCCCCAAACACCTTCAGTTTATGGTGATTTGGGCAACCCCCAGTTCTGGGGGAGCACTGGATGAGCATCTCCAGGTCATTCCCACCCTCCAGGGCCGACCCCGGGCTGCAGCCCCTCCAAACCTTGTCGATGAAGGAGGCGAATTTGTCGTTGAGTTTCCTGATCTCCTCCCGCTCCTGCGTCCGAACCTTCTGGATCTCGGGGTCAATCTCCAGGTTGAGGGGGGCCAGCAGGCTCTGGTTGATGGTCACCTCCCTGATGCCACCCGGGGGGCACGGGGGGAAGCCCTGGCTCCCCATCCCGCCGTCGAATCCTCCACCAAAGCCACCGCCGAGGCCTCCACCAAAGCACCCCACGCCGTAGCCGCCCCCAAACCCGGCCCCGGCCCCAAAGCCGAAGCCTCCCTGCCCACCAAAGCCTCTGCAGGCACCGGCAGCCCCCCCAAATCCTCCCAGGGAGGTGCTTTTACTGCCGCCCAGGGAATAGAGGCTCCTGCTGCTGAAGCTGCCCCCAGATCCTCGGCCTCCTCCACGGGGCATGGGGCCGAAGGTGACCTTGTTCCTGCCCCCGAAGCACACGGAGCTGGAGCTGAAGCCCTTGCCGAGAGCGCAGGACTGGCGAGACATGGTGAGGGGTCCCCAAAGTCGTGAGCAAAGAGCTGAGGCTGGAGCCTGGGAGGCGAGAGGAGCCGAGTCCTGTGGGAGCAGCTGCTGGGTCCCCCCGTTTTTATGGGCTCAGGGAGTTGGCCGCTGCCAGGGGGGAGTGGAGGTGTCATTTTTTTGGGGGTTGTTTCGTTCCCGTCATTGTTTTCAGGTTTTAAAGGACGCCCTCCTCGCTTTGCCACAACCATGACCTGCCAGCAAACACTCCCCAGAGAGTAAAGAAAAACAAAAAGTATTGTTGGTGTTGGAGCCAAACTCCAACTCCAATCCCCTGGGCCGCGGCTGTCACTCATCAAAAAGCCCCGTGAACTCTCTGATGCATCACGCCCTCGAGGGAAACCCTTGTTTTAGCTAAATCTGTCATTTTCGGCCTGACACCAGGCACTGGGTTCACTGAATTCCAACAAAAACCCCGGCTCCCAGGCACACCCTCAGATGCACTCGGTTTCAACCTCCTGCTCCGAGGAGGGGTGACACGGGTTGTCCAAAGTGTTTCACAACTGGGAGCATTAGTGCTTGGCAGGCTCTAGGGCTGCTTTTATGTCAATAAGGACGATTTCAAAGCCTTCTTAAAACTCCTGAAAGGGTTTTTGAAGTCATTCTGGATTCCTCTGAGTGACGGGTTGAGCTGGGTGGGACACGCCGGGATTTGCAGAGGCTGAAAGAGCCCGATCTGTGCTGGGCCACACCCCGGCAGGGTCAAGGCTGTTCCCTGCCCCACGGCTTCGACAGGGGGGTCACATCCCTCCTCTGAGGAACCTTTCGGGGGGTTTGGGATGTTTCCTGAGGGTCCCTGTGGGTCTCCAGTCCCCCCACAGCCCGTGGAACTCAGCAAAGCCACTCCCAGACTACCCCATTGTTAAAACAACAGGATTTAATTGCTTAATTGCTTTCAATTTCCATTTAAATGAGGTGTTGAGCTGCCTCCTTTGAGGATTCCGGGTTATCCCACCATTAAAACAAATAAAAAGCCCCAGAACTTCCCCCCCACCCCCGCGACTCCACACTGCCAATAAAACCCAGCTGGGATTATCCCGTTCATTGGAAGAGGTTTGTGGAACCAGTTTCAGCTCCGGGATTGTTCACTCCTGTGTCCGGACCTTCTGGATCTCGGGGGCCCGCAGGCTCTGGGTGATGGTCACCTCCCTGCTGCCTCCCGGGGGGCACGGGGGAAGCCCTGGCTCCCCATCCCGCCCTCAAATCCTCCACCAAAGCCAAATGAAAAATTTTAATTTTTCACTGGAAACACGTCAGCCCAAGTCTGGGTGCGTGTCCCGGTGTTTCCTCCTGAATCTCACCGGGGATTCCTGAAGCTCCAGGATTTACAACCGCAAGGGATTTGCAGCGCAGGGAACAGGGAAGTCGATGCTCCCCTTGGACAATGGTGCATCCTGCGTGCCCCAATCCCACCTGGGAACCCCTCCCCACCTCTGGGGTTCCCCAGTTTTCCAGCTGGAGAAGAGAAGCGGTTTGAAGCCAGGGAAGGAGGCGGCGGCTGCACCTCCTGACCTTACGCAACCGGCGGATCTGCTCCCAAACCGAATGAACCTGTTGGAGCCCGGGTGGAGAGCATTCCTGCCAGGAGTTCCCAGGGCGGCTCCAGCAGCAGCTCCTGGCCCAGCCGCTGGCCCGCGGCCAGCCCGGCACTTGCCCGAGCAGCTGCTGGGCCAGCAAAGCCCCGCCCTGCCACCACGGGGTGAAGACACCTCGCTGGGACACAGGGCCGGCTCCCAAACCCCTCCTGATCTCCAGGGTGGAACATCTGGGATGCTCCAGCGCTTGCTGGGGTGGGGATGCATCAGGAGCGAAGCTGAGGGCCCAAGGTTGGCAACTGTCACCCAACCAGGGCTGGCCACCGTCATTGACCCAACGCTGGCCACCATCACCCACCCAACACTGGCCACCATCACCCACCCAAACTTGACCATCACCACCCATCCAGCACCCCACATCCCAGCTTCCTGGTGCACCCCATGGGAGCAGGGACCAGCAGCACAGGTGCCCGCAGTCCCAACCCAGGAAACGTGCAGCAGAAGCAGAGCCCAGGCACAGCCGTTTTCACCCCAAAACTGCCCCGGGACTGGGTTCCACTGGGAAATGCTCAGCTCCGGAAGCTGCTGGCTGCTCCCCTGGCAGCCACCGAGCCGGGAAATTGCAGGGCTGGGAGCGGGAAGGGCGATATCTGGAACAACAAGGTGGGTCCCCGGCAGATCAAAGCAGCAGTTGCAGAAGTCGGGCGGCACCCGGGCCCGCCGAGAGCCCCGGGCGCTGCGGGATCCGCGGCAGGAGCGGGGCCGGCGGCCCGGAGCTCACGGCACCCCCCGCTGCCGGGGCTTACGGGAGCGGGCTGACCCTCATCGCCGCTGTGGTGCCACCGGTGTCACCCCTCCGGCTGTCCCACTGCCCAGGGAGGGGACCTGGATCGTGCCCGGGCACAGGGAAGGCTCAGCCCGGCCCCGGCGCTGGGACACAGACCCCAGGGAAGGGGATCGGGGATCACTGGGGAGGCAGAGGCAGGAAGGAGCCCCCACCTGGGCTGGACAGCCCCCCTGTGAGGGGGTGAGGACCCTTCTGGGGGTCACAGGGTGGGGTAGGGCTGTGGTCCCACGGGAATCCGCGTGAATGCCCCACGGGAACAGTGACCCACTGGACACCCAGGTGCCCTTGCTTCCTCACACCTGGGGGGCAAACAGGGACACCAGAGTGGGGTGAACTCTGAGTTAAAAGGCTCCAAGCCTCCGCCAAAGCCACTCTGGTGCTGCCTAAGGTGGGGGGATCCCAAGTTTTTGAGGGAAAACCGTTGTGATTGGGG
>VWYO01009103.1:0-11063 GCA_013400275.1 Rhadina sibilatrix
ATATATGAGCAGAATTTGGTCTAAAAGAGTTCAAAGAGGATGGAACTTGGAACTGTTCCTTCCCAGGTACTGAGCTAAAACTTGGGAGCATTGACACTTTCCTTGTACATGAGGTTGCTCTGTAAATACACTTACTGTGTTTAAGTATCCAGCCTTCTGAACATTTTCAGGTATCATTGCAAAGTAGGTGTGTGTATGATTTATGAAATATGTAATCCTTATTCATAGATCTCAGAGTAGTTTGTGGAATGAATAAGTAATAACAGCCATTTCACATGCACACATCAGATGCTGAGTGGAGTGAATTATGGAAAAATTCATTGCTCTTCTTGGAAAGAGTAATAAAGAATTCAATCCAATTTTTAGTAGACATTTCTCATGATAAACTGTTGTAAATGTGGGAGGAATCCAGCAGTATGAACCGTGGCTCTCTTTCCACTGTTGGAAGGACTTCATTAAGGTTTTCATTTTCCTCTTAACCCTGCCTGGAATGTGTCAGTAGTCATTTGTAATCAACTGGCTCCGTAACAAAACAAATATGATTCAAAAACCTACTATAGTACAGCTAGTAAAATACTGGCTTTTGTGTGTCACTGATAAGTATTCACAGATGAGAATATTGGGGAAAGGATACTTCAAATGCACTGCTGTTACTGATCAGCTTCGAAAATGTTTCATTGTTTGACTTGTAGCAAGTTGATTGCATTTCCAGGAACTGTGCCATTTTGCAGAGCCAGGTACAGTAAGCTGTTGGAGTTCCAACAGAAATCCAGTTTGAAATAATTTCCTTCCTGGTTTGCTGCTTGTCTTCTTTTGTCTGTTGTGTTGGGGTCTTTCTTTGTTTCACTGTGCTATATGTTGTTTTGCTTTGCTTGTAGGGAATAAGCATGATGATGGCACACAAAGTGATTCAGAGAATATTGGTGCACACCGGCATTACAGTAAACGGGCAGCACTTGAAGAACACTTAAGACATCATCATACAGAGCTGAAAAAGTCACACCAGAAAGTCCATTCCACAGAAAAGCAGCAAGAGCAAGCTGGTTTGAGTCAGACTGCCTTTATGATTGAGTTTTTTGATGAAGACCATCCTCGCAAGAGACGTTCTTACTCTTTTTCTCAGAATGCAGGAGCTTTATGCCCAGAATCTCCATCTCCAACATCTCACGCACGAGCTGAAAGAGTCAAACCTGCATCAGGAGAGAAGGTCCCTTCACCTGTGCAAGCTAGCTCATCACATCACAGAGCAGTACACGGTGTTCATGCCAAACTTCTAAACCAGAAATCAGAAGAATCCTCTGCTGCATTACCTGCCTTACAAACTGCATTGTTAAGGAGTTCAGGAAGCCTTGGCCATAGGCCTAATCAGAACCAGGAGGTGGACAAAAAGTTGAAGAGCCAACATATTTCTGCTGCTACTGAAAAGGACAATGAGGATGACCAGAGTGACAAAGGTACTTACACTATTGAGTTGGAAAACCCCAATCCTGAAGAAATGGAAGCTCGCAAAATGATTGACAAGGTGAGAAACCTGAAATGCATTCAGATGTTACAAGTATTTTGGGATGTGTGGGCAGCTGTCTACCACTTCAGTTCTGCTTATTAAAGCTGCTGCAATAACACAAGTTTTTAAACCAGTCTATAATGTTGAAATATGAAATGTCGTAAGAGCAGCAGCAGGCATTTGGCTAGAACTGTTCTCTTAAAGTTTGGCAGTTTTAATGTGTTTTCAAAATATTTCAGTCCTGTAAAAATACAAGGCACCAAAAATCATTTAATGAGTATTTTTATGAGGATGGTTTATGTCCCTCATAAAAAATACTCATTAGTTCTTGAAAGCCTATTGTCCCTAGTTTTCATTATATAAATTGGTTCCATCCAAATGATCATGTAAATATAGACTGCAGATGTTTTCTATACTTATTAAAAAGTATATTCAGTAACAATAACTTAAATTTCAGTGTCAGCTAAAAAGAGTAAGTATTAAAATGCTTTGATTTTCCAGAAGTGTTTATATGATTGCAGTGTAAATTTCCAATTTTGCTTATTGCTAACAACAGAAATATCCACAACAATACAAATTGTATTTGCAGTTTAAAAACTGTCTTAAATAACTGTTCTTTGGATTCAACAGGAAAATATGGATTACAGAAGCTATGTTTAATCATTTCACTTAACATGACTTGAAATGGATTTTTTTCTGGTTTTGTTATGTTTTCCTATATAATCTATCACAGTAGAATGCCTGCATCCAATTCTAGGCTAGGGTTTTGCTAATTTAACAGGAAATTCATCACCAACTTGTTTTAGAATTATCTAAGGATTCATTTGCATGTTCAAAACTTTTCAGAGCTGAACAAATACATTAATACATTTAGAATTAATTTTGGCTAGTGTTGAAAACTGTTTTTTGCAAGACAAGCTAGCTTTATTGGCTTGATTTTGTAAAAAAAATCTGAAATAGTGGGTAAATAGGACATTGTGGTTTTCTTGGAGACAGGAATTAAAGTAAAAGGTGTTGCCTTCAATAAAATAATACAGGTAATAGTGTCACCTCTTATTGATTCTGAAAAGGAAATTTTTGACTTCTTTAAATCAATATTCAAAAAACAACTGGGAACTAAAAGCATTCCAAATAAAGCAAGTAAATATTAAGGAATTACATTTTATTCTTAAATTATAAATCTTCAACTAAATTACATCAGAAAATTTATAGCTGAATTTTACAGTTGAATTTTAGCTAAATATAGTAGTTCAACAGGGCTTTTTTGGAAACCACGCAAAGTAATAACATTTGAAAATAGACAATCTATGTACTTGAGAAAAATGTTAGTACTGTCTAATACTTATAATCATAGAATATGTTTAGTTGGAAGGGACCCATTAGGATGATTGAGTCAAACCCTTGGCCCTACACAGGACATTCAAGAATCACACGATGTGCCTGAGAGTGTTGATAAAATTTCAAATTTTTTGTGGCCTTCAGTACCCGTTCAGATTATCTAAAGTCAGTTTTTTGTTTGAAACAAATCTCTCCTGCTACACTAGAGCTTCAGGAACAGGAAGTAAATGAAAGTCTTGAGGATGATAGTAAAGTGTTGCTTAATCATCTTAGTGTTAATATAAAAGCTTTCAGGTATCATAAATTTCCTTTACTCCTAACTTTAAAGGTGTCACCACTAGATATTAAAGATTTACTATGAAGTAAAGCAGAGATGTTTTTTCTTCAAGGTCTTCTGTATTTCATTTAGTATCTGTGTTGAAATCTTATGCACACTATATTTTACACCCAGTTCAAAGAGCCTGCTATGCAATTCTTATTTGATTTGGTAATACGAAGTAGTCTGATACTATTTTTATGAAGTGCAGAAAAACAGCCAACGAAGAAAATCTAAACCAAATGGAAGCCAAAGTCTTGTCCTCCAGCTGAGCTCGGCTTTGCTTCCCTCCTATTTTAAATTGCTAACGCTTTGGATAATTTTCCTTGGCCAAAGGAGGGTAAGTGAGGTACAAGGCAAGGACTTCTGTTAACCTATTGACTCCTGTGCTTCTTTATTGAGGATTTAAGAGAATTATTGGTATACATCTTATCAATTATTTCAGTATAACCACTCTCTCGTTAGCAAGTCTGTTCTTTTTCTGAGTAGTTACTATACCTGTTCAATTGAGTCTAATTTAAGGGTATCTCTTGGGTCAAAAGTTTAATAGAAATTCAAGAGTTTAATTTGCTAGGATTGAGATGAAAATGCACTACAAATAGCAAGGATCACTTTCTAAAACATTTGCACAAATAATGCATCCTTGCCAGTAGCAATTTACATTAGAATGATGCTAAAATCTGTGTGTGGTTTACCTGAAGAATTTTCAATGGAATAAAGTACTTCTGGGTTTGGGTATTTTTTCTCTTTTGTTGGAAGAAAGGATGAGAATGGCCCAAATATCCAAAGATTACTCCCAAGTGTGACTCATTCTTAGCCTTAGCCTTAGTTCTCTTTTCTCTGGAAATGAACAAACGTAAGAGTAAACCACAAATGCAAGAGTGCAAGAGTAGTATTAACTTGTAAAAAAATCAAGGTGGGATTATTAATGCTTCTTTGCATTAAGAATTCAAAGGAAACATGCAGGAGGTCAAAATTAAAATTCTCAGAACAAAAAAAAAAAAAAAAAGGAAAACACCCATCTTTCTATGTAATTCTAAGAAAAAGGGAGTAAAAATCTTAATGTTGAGCTGTGTATCTTCCTTCAAAAGTACTATTTTTGTTTAGTGTAGCCTTTTACTGAAGATTCTAGGAAATAGTCTCAAGTAGATGCTTGTGTGAAATGATTTCAAAAAGCCAGAAACTATGCTGTCCTCCTTATTCAGCATCTTTATTTCATTTTGATTGCTAAGGATCCAGTTCTTCCTCTGGTGCTCTTTCAGCCCCTAAGAAAAATGTGTTGTCACTATAGCAGAAAAAGCATAGAATAGCAAATGACAGAACCTTCATTTCTCAACCATTTTAAAGCCTGACTTTTGAGAAGAGGATGTGAGAAAAATGCATTATCAGAAAGAAAGAGGAAAACATTTCATATGTAACAGAGGAAAGCTTTTTAATTTTGATTGTTTTCCCTAACAGAGAGGGGTAATCACATATCTGCAGTCATGACTCTCTTGGGTGAATGTCTGCTACTTACCTAAAATGCAAGTTTTCAAATACATTATGGCTTGTGTCTCATACAACTTTCAAATTTGCTTTCAAAGATCTTTTTTTTAAAAAAAGATTTTATTTTAAGATGAAAAAATAGTGTACATATGCTTATAGTTTTCAGTTGTAGATCTTAAAAATGGATGCAAGTAGAAATTTATGGTTGTGTCTTAATGTTCTTTATTAATAGAGAATGCTTGAAAAATAACACTGAACATTGCTTCCTAGAAGTCCTTTCATCAGCCAATGATATTTCTGCATCTAGATGTTCAAATGTCACTTTAATTCATAGAGAAGTATGAATCGGTTAGTAGGCTAAGGTTTAGAAAATAAAAATATTAATAACATGAGGAAAAATAGATTATGGATCTCTTGTTATATTTATAGAGCTCTTTTTTAAATTGCCATTGAGAGCAATTTCACCAATGTGTCAAGAAAGCAAGCTGCTCTTAATATACCACAAAGCCCACCTTGAACATATGTGGCATAAAATATCCTCTACTCAAACAGCATCAGAAAGACACAACTTTTTCTAGCAGAATAATGGTCTTATTGTTGTAGCTAACAGCTGAGTACAAAATAAAACTAATTCAGGATCTTGATTTAATTTAGAATGTTTTCAGTGTTAGGTTTACCATATAAAATACACAAGTAAATGGGGCACAGTTGTAGGATTTGTTTTTCCTTTACATCCAGTCTTTATGCTCTTTAGATGGGTTCAGTGCTTTATTCTGTTAACACTTAGCAATTGCTTTCTTTTTATCCCTGAGTTGTAAAATTTCTATCCATTTTATGTTTTTTAAATAAATCAAATTTATTAAAGAAAGTTGTTCTCAGCAGTCATATCACATTAAAAAATCTTCATAGGCCGCAGAAAAGGTAAGTCTGTCTGTGGATGAAAGAATTCAAAATGATGCTTCTGCAGTTCATCTTCCTTTTTTGTAGATATAAAGAGACCAAATTATCATGCTAATGACTTTCCTTTTTCAATAAAGCAGAGTACTGCCAGTAATAAATATTAATAAATGAATGTGCAAATAATTCTGCATGCGTTTGGAATATTAAATATGTTGAGGCTATTGCAGTAAATAAAAAGCAACTCAATGGCTTTTTTGCAAGTTCTTTGGGGGTTTTCTTTGAGGGCTCTTTTTCTGTTTGTTTTGTCTAGGGTTTTTTCTGTCTTTCTTCTTCAGCCAGTTTCATTTTAGGGTATTTAAAAATTGAAAGGTTTTGTAGAACTTGCTATAGCAGACCTAAGCTCTTCTGCATGTGGGGGAAGGGAGGAGATGGAAGAGAATTGAGGCTATATGAGTGTTTCAAGTCCCGTGAGATAACCAGGAAATCTGGAATGTTACAGCAGTTCATATGCATATGGAAACATTCGGCTTAAAATTTTTCTTGGTCCCCAGATTTGTTACTTGATTTATGTTATTTTTATTTAAATTTCCTAAAAGAGAATTGATTTTTTTCATCAGCAAAGTAAATTTAGATTGCAAATTCAATTAATTCATACTGATTCCGAAACCAGAAGACTTGAAAAAATGGATCAAATCTCAATCCATCCTTCTGCCACCTTCAGGAAGACTTACTGTGACCATGTAATGATTTTGTTTGCAATGCAAGCTCCATATTCTAGATGTTTTAAAGTCTTTATTTATGTAGATAGACAGGCCCTAATAGTAATGATCTTGTTTTTAATGTGCATAAAACCTTGGATTTTATTTGATTATATACTGTGCAATGAGTATACATAAAATCTTACTCTACTGACACAATCTTGAGAGAGATTCTTCTTTCCTTTTTAAAATTTTGGAATAGTAATTGTGGAAGGAAAACTATATTGGTGTTCACTGTAGGCAACACATTTTCCAGTTTTATTTTCTAGATCTTTCTGCTCATGATGATACTTAGTTCTTTGGTTTGACTTTTGAGTATGGGTGTGAATGGGACTCTATTCTGAAAGATGATTGTTATAAAATGGAATCTCCTTATTCTATTTACTCCCAGAATTATCTGTTCATACCACATTACAATATTGGCTAATGTGTTTTTGAAGGACTGTTTACTTTTGAATGATTTATTGTCGTTGCTTTAATTGTTCATAAATTTGTATACTGGATCTTGTCTGTTGGAAATGTTGAAAATTTATCAAGAATCTTGCAGATTGTTATTGTTATAATTCCTTTGGTTGTGGAGTTAAAATACATGTTATGGAACTGCTCTCGACAATTTTTTCAGTATTATGAATGGGAAAACTACCTGGAAAGAATCGATGGGCAGGGAGTAAGTGAAGAGAAAAAAAAAAAAAAAAAAATTGAGTATATTTCAATGACTGTTTCAGGAACTGAGGTAGATGTATCTATTTCCAGAAAATCTCTTTCAGATCTCCTGTCTTTTTACACTCTCTGGGTTTAATTGCTTTTACCATTGCTTCAGCAGTTTCTTGGAGAGAAATGCCTTGAGCCCCACAGAGTGTCTTATTTGCAGAATGACACTTTTATGAGTACAGTGCTGAAAAAGCAGTAGACCACTTGAAGCCTGTCCAATCATCTGAGCTTATAAATTTTGTCAAGAGTTCAGAGGATGTTTATAATCTTTTCTTCATATGAGGAAAGGAGTTTAATTGCATCTAAACTTGTTGTTTCCTTTTTAATTTGGAATCCTCAAGAAAATGAATTCTTCACAGTAGCAAACAGGGAAAAAATATGTATGCATGTAAATATGTAACTGGTGTCTGGTAAGCTCTTAAACTTGGCATGTTGATCCTTTTCATTTGCTTTTGTGGCTTTTTTTATACCAGAGCATCTTGCATCTGATTCTATAACTTCGATACAGAGTTAAATGACGTAAACATTGCTTCTGTGCAAATCCATGGCTATTCATGAGCTATGCCCTGCACAGAACACAGTCTGCTTGCCTGGGATAGCCGGGATAACTGCCAAGAGCAAGCAAAAACTATTAAAATTAAACTCATCAGAAGCAGCTTGGTTAAACACAGTTCATGCTGTAGCTAAACACAAAGTAAGCTGAGGTGTTGTACTCTTATCTTACTTCATGAAAGGTGGGAAAAAATGTTTGCCTTTTTTCTTTCCTCTGTGATCAATAACTGACTTTTAAGGATCAATTTACTGTGTATTATGAATGCCTGAACTACCTTCTGTGGAAGAATTGTCAGGAGCTCAGTGTGAACGCCAAATGCAGCATTACTGAGATGATCTGCCGAGACAATCTGAAGCCTCTTCCATTTCCTTGCTCTCTGGAATCCTCTCTTGCCATCAATCAGTCATCCTCTGAGTGTGGTTTATTTAAAATTTCTTCTTTTTTAGTACACTCAAACTGTGCTCAAACCGTGAAATCCTGCTTGTATTTCCAAAATCATACTTCTTCCCTTTTTTTTTTATTTGTGTTTTGCTTGTCTGACTCTATCAGTTCACAGCTTACTTTCTGAAATCTACTTTTGACTTCTGTGACAAACAAATATGCTCATCATCTTCCTTTCCCCTAAAAGGTTGTGAAACACAATTGCCATCAAAATTTACATTCCCATCACTTTTCAATGTAAAATACCTTATTTCAAATTAAATCACTTGTTCCTTTTTATTTGCCCTGATCCTCCTTTAATGCCCTGTACATTGTAGTCCCTTGTTCCTTACCATTGCTCTCCTTTGTTTTAATTTTTTTAGCTGTTCATCTTTGAATTCCCTTTTGTCTTTCTTGTCATTGGGTTTTATTCTGTTCCTTTTATACAGATTGCCTACACTGAAATTAATAGCATTCAAGTCATGATCTTTTTAAAATATGTTTCTAGATTACGTCCCTGACTGTTGTTAGGATCTGAAAGAAAAAGAGTTACTGAAATAATTTTACTTTTCAAATACCATCATTAATGAATAGGAATTGCAGCTAGAATTGTTAACATTTATTTGTTAGTTTTCTGTTCATTTAATTTATGGTATTGGTAATTACTGTATATTCCTTTCATTAAGACTTCAGCAGTAAGATTACTGTGGAAACTTTGTAAACTAAAAATTTTAAAACTAGGTAGGGTTCTTCAGATTTTCCCATTCTAATATACGTAATTTGCTGTAAAACTGAGTGAACATTGCTATTAGAAGTCTCAAATTACTTTTTTTCCATTTATATCAATATCTTCAGTAATGGTTTGGTCAAGGAACTAACTCTGTGGTCATTAAGTACTGAATAATTATAGTATTGTAGAACTGCTATGTGATCTTACACCATGAAACAATTTAAAGGTAGAGCAAGTAGCAGATATTACAAACTTTCAAAAGCATCTAAATGGGATACAACTGGAAAAGCTTTCAAGTTTATGAAAAGCACGTAAGAACATCAGATGAGGGTTGTGAGTGTGAGGGAGGGGGTTAGCAACCATTGTCTTCCTTCTTATTCAGAAAAAAATACTTCTGTTGCCATTATTTTTTTCTGACCAGTTTTTGTGTTAATTTCTTGAAAGTATTGCACATATCAAGAAAGAAAATTGATTTCTGTGGTTTTAAAGAATCATCTTGATAGTTAATTCTAAAGATTTCATATTCACCTCTAGTACAGTTCATCTGTGCTACAAAAAGTATTAATTCATCTACTTTGGGGCAGGAGAAGGGAGAGTGAACAAGACCAGTTCCTGATCACTAATGCTAGCTTGTGTTAGAGCTGTGTTGCAGCTATGATGATGAGCAGGTGGACTCTGAGTCATGAGCTGTTGTTACAGGGAAGCATGTATGACCTGCCAAAAGAGAGTACTCTGCTTTCTACAGAGTTAGCCCTTGCCAAAGAGACCAAGGCATGGTCTCAGGCTGTCTCCAAAAATACGCCAGTACCCTTTGCAAGGTTTGCATCTTGCTTTTATTGTGTTAGATAGATTTTGTTAATTCTTGGATTTAATTGGATAAAAAAATTTAACTATTACTCGTTCATATAGTTAAGATTTTGTTCTCAGAATATTGGAAAAAACTGCTGTCAGGTGATGAAATTTGTGAATATTCTCAGTAAGCTACAAATTTTTTGCCATTCATTACTGTGTATTTTCCTTCTGTATTTTTTTCAGGGCAAGTTTGCATTCCAGCAAATAACAAGCTGGTGCTTTGAGTCTTGCTATAGTTTTGTCCTGATGACAAAGAGACTTGAGTCTTGCTGATGTTTTGTCCCTTTGTTTTACTGGGTGAAGTGCAGAATGTAAATGGATTATCATAGGAGATCTTTGGAGGACTTACTTCCCTGCTTTGAAATTGAAAAATATGTGCCAGGAGCTTACCTTTTCCCTGCTGCCCTGAGATACTTGGGGATTTCTCAAAACTTTGCACTAAGAGACCTGAGATGCTAAGTTATTATGTATGATTACTGTTACTATGTAGCATAGAATCACATAAGCTGGAAAGGACCTGGAAAGGAGATGTCTAGTCCAACCCCCTGCTCAAAGAAGCTTTGAGGTCAGCCAGGTTGCCCAGGACTTGATCCATTTGGGTCTTCATGCCCTACATGGTCAGAGACTAGGCAAGCTTGCTTGACTGTCCTCAGAGTGAGAAAGTTTTTCTTCATACCCTGTCTCATCTTACATGAGTTGTCCCTTGTCCCCCTGCAGTGTAGCACTGTGAAGAGCCTGGCTGTCATCTTGATACGCTCCCCATTGTACTTGGGAGGCTGCTGTTAGGCAATCCCAACCCCAAAGCCTTCCCATCTCCAAAGTGATCAAATCCAGCTTCCCCAGACTCTCTCCACAGGTAAAATGCTCTAGTCTTGGCCATCTTGCTGAGCTACTCAGTTAGACAATGTCTCTCTTGTATCACCTGTTAATCCATTTGTTTAAGAGGCCAGCAGGACTGCAGGTTAAACAAAATTACGTCAACATTTTGTCCATGGGTCTTGACTTTCTACAGCTTGTCATCATTCCCAAGCCACTTTAAAATGTCCTGATTTGCAATGGAAATTGTTTCACGCTTCATAACAATAAAGTAGTTATTTTTAAACACCACCACAGTTTACACCGTGTTTGTGACTGTTCTGCCATTACAGCTATGTGGCATAGACACTGCAAGAACCCCATGAAATGGTGCAGATTGGTGGGGTGTCTAGATCTTTCTCTGTCAGTCAACTTCCAGGGTTTCTGTGAAAATTTTCATGCTGGTTTTTGTTCTTTAACTTTATGAAACTTGAAGCAATCAGGATGGAACAATGCAATCTTCCTGCTAAAATATAATTTCAGAAAAATAAACAATAGGACAGAGCAGGGCAAAAAACTTCCAGCTTTCCGGAATGATTGCTTATAGGAAGCTGATACCTTGGAAATGTCTTTCTCTAATAGTTTCAGTTTTAAATTACACCAGGTAAAAAAAAAAAAAAAAAAAAAAAAACACAAAAAGA